>DWQX01003681.1:0-17037 GCA_018245475.1 Pharmacophagus antenor
TATATATACTTATATATATATATATAAATGTTCTAATGACATAATGCCTTTTTTAAAATTATTTGTTTCTCTTGACAGGAAAGTGTTGGAATTGGTTTCCTCGCTAACATCACCTCGAAATATCGTACAGTACCTAAAAACTGTTAAGTGAGTATAACAAAATGTAAGCAATAATTTTAAGTAGAACAACTGTATATTGCTACTTAGTGCCACACGCCCCAATTTATATGTACATATGGCCCCATGTCTGTGTTTTCTTTTGAGTGCTCGAGTAACTCAAAACAGCATAAGCTATTAGGCAGAAAATTAAGCCATAATCTATCACACTGGCTAAGTGCAGACTGGCAAATGTCGCATTTCAAAGAAGGCTGGTGTACTTAGTATATGACGATTAATTCACAATTTTTTTCTATATCAAGTTATTACTTCATAGTATATAGGAAACAAATTAATATATAACGATTTTGTAATGATAAAATGGTAGAATGAAGAACTTAACATTTAGTGACATCTTTTTCATTACAAAGTATTTATTATATAATTTTTTTATAGGATGTGGCTGACTAGTCGCAATAACTCGAAACAAGCGACCCGAGATTCGGCCACCAAAGCTAGGACTAGGGTCGCCGCAAAGGTAGCATTACTATCCGCAGCTTCCGGTAAGATATTGTTGCCTGTAAAATATTTACATTTTATATTACTTGTCTATAAAATCCGAATGTAAAATATTTTTTTATTAATCAGTATGTTGGCTATTTAAAGATTATAAAATATAAATTTAGAAGAAAGTAATGGCTTAAAGTCCTCATAGTTCAAGCTGCACGTGATCATAATATCGGGAATTTTTTCCTCTGATGGTTTACATTATGAGTACTCAGTTATTTAGCAGTGTGATAAAATATTATACTTATTTTTAATTTATTTTAGAATTAAATATTAGATATAATAATTCTGTGGCGTTTTTTGCGTCGTCGCATAGTACTATAAAGGCGGAATCTATGAGTTAAATACTCCCTTGAACTGAAGTTTATTTTAATTAAGCACAGGAGTGATTAATAGAGAAACTTAGGGTTTTATTGCTTGAATAATTTGTTATTATCAAAAATAATATTTGTTTTACACCTTTATATGAGTGATTATTGTTATATATTCATATAAAACATAATTAGTATTGAAAAGTTCACGAGCAGGACCTGTCATTTCAGTTCAAGGAGTTAATGGAGCGATATTTTATATTGTAGATGATTTGAGACATATCGTCGGTTCCGATGCTGCTCGCCGAGGTCTGCTGACGGTATTCGATATGTTACAAACTCAAGAGATAAATAGGCGATTGATCTTCGTACTCTTGGAAGGTAGGAATTATTTAATATTATCTTTTATTAAGATCATGTGGAAACATTTGTTACTAGTGTTTTAATTCTTCCCTCACTGTTTCTTCACACGCCGATGACATCGTAGCACCCAATCGCCTGAACCGATTATAGTATTTATTATTATGACTTAATATAAAGTGTTTTCAAATCTAAAATATCTCAATATTTAGATTGACATTATCATTATTAACTTTTTTATTATTTAGGAATTTTCTAAATTTTACATTGTTATTTATTATTCTCTATTAGTAATACTTTCAGTTTATTACAATTTTGCATAGTTTTTTTTTAATAGGGGCCTTTGTAGAGGTGTAAATAATTAGACTAGAACTTCTGTTATTAAATTATTGTTTAATAATTAACTTAATTTTTTTAAAAGTTATAGAGAGATCTCGCTCTTGTCCGCTTAATAGCGCTCTAACCATCCATTGTACAATTATCTTGCACCCATTTTTCGAATTGTATAGATTAATAAATAGTTGAACGTTCTTTTAGCATTTGGCACATGAATAGTTTTACACATAAAAAAAACTGTTTTCAAATAAATAGGAAGAAATGAACAAGTTTTCGTATAAGCGACCCCTCTGGTTTTTTTTATCTTCATACGCGTTGTTCATTGTTTCAGCAACGCTAATTAATCTGTTTCCCGACAACAATTTTCAAGAGTTATTCAAGAAGCTCTACTCGAACTCGCAGCGCGTTACGCCATTGAAGAAAACCGTTAATTTATGAATTTATTATCAACTAGTTCAATTTGTATATAACTTACAGAGATTTCGTGTCATGTTGTTCATTAATCTTATATCGAAAATATTGCAGTATTAAACGATGAATTGTTAGTTAAGCGCCAAAAAATAATTATATATTTTATGGATATACACTCAAAATTATATGTAATGATCAATAACGTAAAGTTGTTACAATGGTATGGAATCTAGTAGAACATTTAAACTCAAATTTTCTTTAAGTAACATCTATACAATCAATTTTAATCGTTAATTGTTTCATTACTGTCAGTTTGCAACTCGGCAAGAACTGATAAGTAACTCAAGTAGAGTTTGACTTTTTTTTGTGATTGTGTTTTCATCATTTACAAATACAGAGTGCACTATTTAAAAACCTCGTAGAGTTATTAAAAAAAATTGTTTATTCATTATTATTAATCGAAATTATTAGCCAAATCTATGAAAGTTTATAATTATAGTAAATATAACATACAATTTGATTTGTCGATTAAAAAAAGTAAACAAATATATTTTATTTAATAATAATATACGCACGTAATTATCAGCTAAATTTTTCAATCAAATTCAATTTCTTGCTACGTAAGTTTCTTCCAAACATCTCTATCATTCGTCGAGTTGGTAATAGCTCATGTCATTATTTTTTTTTTGCTGAAGATGGTTAATTTTAAGGTGAAAAATAACAATGGGAAGCCTTGCTTTCAATATTGTTACGCTAATACTCTTAATTTGCCAACCAAATAAAGGTCGGTGCTAAGGTAGCATTACTCTCTGCCGCTTCCTATATATTGAATACGTAATACTTAACAGTATACTGTGTCCAATGCTGTGTAAATATGTCAATTTAGTTAAAGAATTTTCTCTTTTTGACAGTTGTTCACTATGTAGGCTTCGTTAATAAAAATATGAATTTTAGTGTTATGCTTAAATGGTTGATTTGTACTGTAATTTTTTATATACAGGTAATACGTAAAATTTAAACTTAGTTTCCGCTATATAATGTAGTTTATTCAATTACTCTTTTTAATCTTGTCATAAAGAATGTGAAGTTAACACAATAGTCGATATATATTGCTTGTTACATTTTAAAAATAAAATTTACGTTTATTATATCACAGTCATAATAAATTTTGAGCGATTTTCAAGTATCTTTTACCGCTGTATTTATGTTATATATCACTGAACTAGAATAGTATTTGTTATTTCAAAGGTTAGTGTGAGATATTAGAACATTTAAAATATTTTTTATCTATCTTGTAGCGAATACTTTAAAACGTGGTTAGCTATGTAAAATAACTGCTTCTGTCAGAAAGCTGTACCAAAATTAGTAAACATAAATTGTGATATTTTACGCGAAATTACACTGTTTTTATATATTATAATTTAGATAAATTAATAAATTCGATAGTTTAGGTTAATTTAGATTTTTGCAACATTTAGAAGGCTACATGAAAACGTTCTAAAATATTACTTAACGGAAATAAAATATAGATTATATGTTTTTCGCCATTCTGTCTCTTGTAAGAAAAAGCGTATGAGTGGAATTTTTTATTATTTTATCTCACAATAACAGCAACAGACAGATTTCAGGGCCTTTCACTAACAGGTCAAAATCATTCACTATAGAATAAATATTACGTATGCATCCTTTCCTCACGTACGACAATCTACATGACTAATGGGTTAATTATCGTTTTCGTTCAGAAACACGCAAAATATCAAATTTTAAATATAAAATTTTAGATAAGATTTTTTCAGTCTTTGTATTTTCTTTAGTTAACAACTAGGAAGGCCATTTTAGTTTTATTTATTTTTAACAATTTCTTGAGTTATATGTATTATTTAACCCTGTTATTTTTAACGATATTAATAAATAAAAAAAAAATGGAAGTGCTAAAAATCTATAATTTAGAATAATATACGTTAAATATACGTTAATTGTATAAGTCATTCATGAAAAATTTTTAAAGCCTTTATGTGTACTTTAGAAATGTGTTCATACCCGCGCCATATATATAGGAGCCAAAAATTTATTAAAACTTATATAAATTACGTATGGGTTTTTCAAAGGAAAGAATCATAAAGTTTCTATGTATTATTTGTAATATAAAAATTATCGAATATAGTTACATTCAAATAAAGCAATAAAATGGATATTTAATTTTTCACAGACACATATCATTAGGATAGTTAGTTGCACATATTTTCGACACGTAACTAGTATTCCTGTAATAAAATAAAATTAGTGAAATATTATATTTCATATACACTTTACGTCATATTATATAGTTTTCAAATTAATATAAACATTGTTATTTTTAAATATTTAAATGTATTAATACTCCTGTGTCAAACTTATACTCACCGTGGGCTCGCAAATTAAGTGGGCCTCTAATCTAATCTAAAAAGACGACAAACTACACTATGATGTCTATCAGAAAAAGTTTTTTTTTTCTGTTGCGATTTAAAAAGCGTGTATAAACGAAATTGTGTAATTTGAACAACACGCAAATCGAAGTACAGGTTTCCTGAAAATATTGAACGAAAAAAAGTTCTATGAGGACAAGTAAAATAACAAAATTTCCAATAAAACGGACATCAAAACTTCATTTTCCAGATGTTTGACATCTTAAGTCTAACTAAGTCGTCTATTTTTGGCGCGAATTTATGGGCGGAAATAGTTTTAAAACGGCCGAAATATACGTCACAATTGTAGCTATTTGGCCGGTCACAAAATTGATTAAACAAAGGAATATTAGAGATGTGTATGTTTGACATGGCTTTATTAAATATTTTTGAATTAGGAAATAATATTGTTTATATACCATATATCGCATATATATTTTGAGGTTGGAAAAACTGCATACTACAAACTGCATGAAATGCTCCAAAATTTGACTATAAGGCAATTCAAATATTATTATTAGCATATATAATATCGTCGCATTGTTATGGGTAGGACGGCTAGGCTATTAATAATTATGTAAACATCTTGCTCGTCTTATTGTTTTATGTTAAAAATCTATCCATTTTCAAGTTTATTCTGAAGTGAACTTTATATCTTACTGGATAAAGCTGATGTTTGTTTGCGTTTATACAGTCAGATTTACAGTCAGCAGTGACGTTACTTAAATTATGCAGCATTTACGTATCCATTTAACGCGTCACGTAGTACAGCCAGCGACCACATTCCATTTGTAATGATCTGATGATATAACATTATTAATTATTGTAACTTAGATAAGTATTTATTTGATTAAAACGTTTCGACTTTATATTTTTGTTTCATTTTAATCGATTACTCATAAAAGATTATAATAATAAAATAAGATCGACGTATTACTTTATTCTTTGTAGTGTTTTGTATTATCGACTGTAGTCATAACTTTTTAACTATAGGCGAATATATTCATTGATCTCAAATAAAAATTTGTGATAACTAGCAGTTTAAATTCCATAATAATGTAATTTCATATGCCTTATAGAAAGCGATTCAAAATATGAGGATCTCTGTTTTCCCTGACTAGTCCTTACGAGTTTTTTAAATAAAATCTATGATCTATCTGGACATAAGGCGTCCTCTCCAAAACTTACTTTTGCTATTGACGAGGCGGCTGTGTCCGCCCCAAGCGTCGACACCTTTTTTCGTCATAGAATTTCTTTGTTCCAGAACTTAAAAAAAATAACGACCATGCCGTTTTCATAGCACGTTCAATGATTACGATCGGTTGTATAATATATATAAGATTATTTTATATTGTCGTTAACATTATATTTACGTCATATTGCTGTAATGATAGCAAGCCTATGTCTCACAATGGTGGTCGCGGGTTAGATTCCTGCTCGGGAAAAACATTTATGTGACGAGCATTTGTGTCTGCACTGCGTCTAGTTGTTAATGTATATATTTCATTTTGAACTTGTCTACGTATGTAATGACTGTTAAACCATACATGTGCTTCTAAGCTACCAGTATTGGCATCAGAGTGTTGTGTGAAAAATGTATAAATACATTTTACATAAAAAAAAAGATCGATGCAAGTAATTTGTTAAACATAATTTGACAAGCGGGGCAAAATTGTCGTAAACAATTCAATCTTATCGATATGTAACATTTGGTAGATAAAGTTAGAATTTTAATACTATTTTGATCATAAAATGTTAATTCAGCTAATACGGGTTGGACATTTTAGCTGATTTAAAATCTGCTTGCGGATTCCGAATTACAATTGTTACATAAACGTATCCGGAAATCTTAGACACGTATCTGTTGCAACTTGATAAATTGCCACAAGAAATTAAACGTCAACGGAAAAGCTCTGGATTTTCTTTATATTCCTCGTGAGATATTTTAGTGGCGAATTCAACTACATAGATGGCTTGTTTTTTAACCGACCACAGTAAAGAGGTTCCAAAATGGGTAAATAAAGGACTAATTTTAAAGCTTTAGCAGAAAGAAAATTTTCCCCTACAGAATTACATTAGAATTATAATTTTTAGGAATTTAAAGTTCTATTTTAAGTGTCTAATACACTCATAGAAAATATTAAAGTGAGTGTCTATTTATAAGATATGATGTAAAACCATTAAAAATTTTAGCATTTTAAAATTAGAACAAATTCTACATTCGGAAAATGTAACATTTTCGTTTCCCGATATTATGAAATATTTGCGATAGAAAACAAAAGTAAATGAAATATTAAAAGAATGTATACGATTTTTGAGATACAGTTGTTATGCTTAATATTGTCCCTTTTCCGGCTCACCCATCTTTCTCATTACGTACTCCACAGTCGGCCGTCACGGCTGAGAGCTCAGAATAATTAGACTTTAAATCAGGAGTAGCGAAGCGATAAGCCGCCGGAATGTGCTATGAATAGTCAATCGTCATTTAATTGTTCGGCATTATTACTCCGATTCGCAACAGCTCCATCAATGGTTTCATGTGGCGTCTTCGTATCATTATACATTTATATAAATCTTCCGTAATTGTTCTTAACTAATACAGAAAATAAAATGTGAGTTCTGAATAATAATCTGAATAATGCTGAAATAATTTGTTCTATCACTTGCCAAAGAGTTTCAAATAATCTATAAAATTTTATTAAAAGTTTTTTAGAATTATTATTTATAATTTGAATAATGAGCTTGAACATATACAATAGAGATAGGTTCGCAGTTTGGTGGTCAAAGTGTATAAATTTCTTGTTCATTTTAAACAATAATTTTAATTTCTTATACGTGAACTCATAGAGAGAATATATTTTTTACTTAAACGTAAAACCTATTAATATATAAGCATTAAACGTATAGGTGTATTCATTGAAAATTTATTAAAAACTACCACCGAAGTATTAGAAGTCTTGATACAATACGAAAAGGTGCAAATTAACTTTGACTCTTTTATTATTTTTTCGTTAGGTTAGCAGGAATTCCTGTAGTTAAAATTTATTAAAATAATTCATTCGCGAATTTCTTAAAGTTGTGTCGCTGTTAGATTAATAAATTTTTATTTTATGTATAAACTTTAAACCTTTGTTTTTTCTTTCGATTTTCCCTATTTATATTTCATTCGGTCAAACAATTACGAGTAAAAGCGTAAGACGGGTCGTTCATACTTTAATAACTTTGTCATCGTTTCATGTTTTAGTATAACGCCCTAGAAACTGAATGTATTGGGGATGTAATGTGAAGTCATTAGTGAATGCAAGGAGTGCATTTGTGTTGAAGTAAGAAGTAAGATCCCATATTCTTTACACAGGGCATGAAAATAATTACATTCGATTAAAACCATTATAATGAAGTATACCTGGAGCTTGTATTGATGCTATTTTGGGGTTGGTATAAGATTAATTATTACGAATTAGAGATAAAATTAAGCTAAAGTACTTCTTATGCATAAGTATGTAGATAATATACTATTCCGTCATTTAGACAGAACACCTTTAGATGTTTTTTTAATACAAGAAAAATAATATCTGTAATTGCTTTTTAATGTCAGTTTCAGTGTTGAATGGTGAAAGTGAAAAAAGAGAATGTACTATTTCATTAATGTACATATATACATACTTCTAAGCTAATAAAAGAAAATTCATTTAAATTAACGGAGTACATGAAATTGTTGTTTTGATAATAAAATTGTTGGTATGCATAAATATTGATGTGATTTGAAATTAAAGGAAATCGGGCGAGTCTCTCAATGTGGCATGAATAATCAAAGTTTTTTAAATTATTCAGCTTTCGATACTTAATGTGATAGGTCAATGCATTTTCTATATAGAGGTTGCGATAGAACTCGTAAATTTTCTCAACCCGTACTTGGTATTAAAAAGGAATATAAATTTACGATTGTTGTTAGGACATAAAGATCATTCGATTTACGATGTGATGTTTATGAAGTTGATGTATAAAGTTGATATAAAAAATTCTTAAGAAAACAAAAAAAACTTGCTAATATCCTCTACTTTTAACAGCAAATACTACGACAAATACAAGGTGACTAAAAAGAAAGTTCTCATTTAAAAAATCGGTAAAAAAATAAATAAGATGTTTATTAAAAAAATGTTTATTACATATTAAAATACATTTTTTGGGAATTTATTTCTTGAAAATGATATAGTCCAAGTGTAAACTGTTGCGTTCACGGCATTCATTTAATCAAGATCTAAAATTAACTATGACGGCTCGGCATGTATTGTCCGTGAAAGCTTCCATTTCGTGACGGATATTTCCTTTTAATTGTGCCAAGGAAGACGTTTTGTTGGCATAAACTTTAGATTTGATTTTGATTGTCCAAAAGAGTTAAATCGGGACTTCGTGGAGGCCAATTTATATCACCTCTCCTGGACATCAATTTACCAGGAAAAATTTCACGAACTCATGGTAAAGACCTGTTGGACGTGTGTGAAGTTACACCGTCCTGCTGGAACTATGTTCTTTGGTTATAACCAGGAAAGTTTTGCAGGTCAGGCACGAAGAAGTTGTCTAACATCTCCACATAATGGTCCGAGTTCACTGTAACTGTGCGTCCTCTTTCATCTTCAAAAAGTCAGGGCCGATAATCTCTCGCGCCGACATTGCAGTCCATACGGTCACTTTAGCCAAATGTAGGCGTTTCTGATGTTTGTGTTTTGGATTAGTTGCACTCCAATATCCGCAATTTTGTTTGTTTACATGTCCATTGAGATGGAAATTAGCTTCATCCGAAAAGAAAATGGCAGTAAAGGTTGAAAAGCGCTCAATCATTACGAAATTAAGCCCCTGCCCTGCATCCTGAGGCTTTAATTCTTGCACTAATTGAATTTTGTAGGGGTGCAGATTTAAATCTTTGTGTAAAATGCGGAACGACGATGATCTAGGCACGTTTAAAGCTTCACCACCCTTCCGAATCGAAAGGTCTGGGTTGTCACGAACAGATTGAGGAACACTGTCTATGTTTTCGACCGTTCTCGGAGACGTTGGACGGCCGGATTTTGATTTTCCCAGCGTTGAACCGGACTCTTCAAACTTTTTGACCCATTTATCAATGAGTTCAGGGCTTGGCGCGTCATTTAAGTGTTGAACATCGCAAAATTTTCTACGTGCTACAGTCGCTGAATTACTGTTTTTATAAAACTTGCACAAAGCACGGTCTGCTCCCGAGAAACTCTCCATAGCGACTAAATTCCCAGAAGCTAGGCTACCGAATGACGTACCCCCCGTGCCCCTCAGAATAGTTGCGTTCACGCAATAACTAAAACAAATGTCACCTTTCTTTTGAGACACCCAGTATTACATTCTCGATGCGTATCGACATTACACGTAGAATCTTCCGGAGATGTTATGCGAAAATATTTTTTGTTTTATTAAGTCAGGGAATTCCGCAAAGTAATGGCTTGTTCAATAAATTATACAAAATACTGTTATTTCCTGCACTTGCGCTTCTCGCCTTAGAACATTTTATAAAAGTAATAAATTTACTACATAGATCTATCTAAATTAAAACATTGTTTTGTTTACGGTTTATTGATTGGTAGCATTAGGTGGTGGTAAACATTAAGACGTCCTAAGGTAAGCTGTACGCTCAGTATTTTGTTATGTAATAAGACAAGAATTTGTTGAAATTTGTAATTGATGCGTTTGTAATTTGCGATATCGATTAGTTAAACTGTATATCGATATTGCAGTCGACGGAGCTTACGCAATAAACGTCAGTTACTGAATGACAGGGTGACACGTTTGATGCATAATAATCTGTGGCTAAATTAACGTCAAAATAGTGGTAGTTTTGATCTCTCGATATTTTTATTGGTTGTTGTTATCATCTATAATTTTAATAATATTTATATTTTTTAACATCCCACGCAAAACGTTATGTAGTATGGTTTAACTCATATGCCACTTTATGGCAGCTTTGCTTACACACTGCTGATCCGCTTTTGTTTGAAATGTCACTTGATCGAGTGTATTTAGCAGTTCTTTACTAGTTTTATATTTATGTACATTTCTTTTTGTCTGTGATATTTGTTACTGATACATATGACGTATCACATCCGTCTTAATTTTCCAAAAAAGTTATTATGCACATTAAAAAGTGGTTAATTAAAAAAAAACCAATAAAAAGTTTGTCAGGGTCATGAGATATTTCGCAAATTTTAAAGAAAGATTTGCCAGCATGGATTGTATCAGCCCAGCATCCATGATGTAGTTTTTTTTGTAAGGAAATGAACAATGTTGCAGTTTAAAATGTATTTTTCTTAATGACAGAAATAAAGTGCATGTAAAGTTTACAAACGTACAAAGGTTTTACATGAAATCGGAAGTCCTTCACAGAAAAGGTTCGATTTTGGTGTTCAGCGTTAAAGTGAGTGAGGGATTCAACATTGTGCCCCGGGGGCCGATTACTTCGGAACTTTCTTTCAACTCTTCACTTCTGGGTAACTTGAATTATATTTTTCAAATCCTTTATAACTTTGTACTGCGACGGGTGTTAGGTGCGATTTCATTAAAAAATGGTTAAAATTATAATACCTAGTGTTACCCTAATATAAATACGAGAACGAAGTAAACATGATATATTTAATTTTTTTTTACTTTATACATTAGTGCGTCTACTATCATAGATGACATCGTCACTTACTATCAGTTTTGAATGTGTGAAGCGCCTGTCTATATACTAAAAAAAGCCTTAGTTTAATTAACGACTTACTTTGTTGATATCTATATCTGCTTCCGTTATAAAATTAACGGGTTGAATAATGCTTAATCTTATCCAATGTTTACGTATATATTAATACTTACATATACATTACGTATATATTATTAAACTTCGCACATAACATAAGGTTGCATTAATTAAATGCAAGCGTGAGAACCGCACAATAGAATCATTGTTCCGATGTATTGCGGAATAAGCATACCGTGTATGGGCTAATAAATCTTACTGATTTGATTATTTAGTGCCCTTAACAGCAGTTGTATATGCTTTGCTTTAGACTAACATATGTTTGGCATTCCGTGAGTTACAAATGATATAAACTCTGAGAATAAAGACAGTGTACCGCAGAAGCGAGTTTTGTTATTAAAAGTAAACATTTTAATCTATGACATTGAGTAGGTACTTAGTTCATGACGTACGTATAAGACATTAAATTATAATTACCATTAAAATTGATCCATTTGTACTGTGTAAAAGTTACATCTACTATTAGAGTAACACATTTTATTTGTAATGGGAAGAAGTCTTTTCGCATATAGTATGTATGAACTTGTAATAAAATCTCTTTGGATATTCTATTTGCATCTGACTGGTTTTGATATCATTAAAGTTTTATTTGTAATGAAGACAATTCCAAATTCAAATTAGGAAAATGTGTGATTTTCAATTGGGTTTCATGCACGTCGCTCTGGTCACCCTTTTACGTACAAAATTGATGCCATTTTTCAAAAAGTGGAGCAAGATCGCCATATGAGTAGTTACGATGTAGCTGGAGCTGAAAAAACCTGGGTACACAAAAAAGCTCGATATTTGGGTGCCTCGTGAGCTCACTTAAAGAAACCAAATGAACCATGTACTCATTTGTGATTCTTTTTAACGACGTAACGAAACCGAACCATTTTTGAAGAAGCTGGTGAAAAGTGGATCAAGTACGACAAGAATATGTGCGAAAAAGATCGTGGTCAAAGTCCGGTCAGGCTTCACAGACTGTGGCGAAACCCGGTCAATTTGCAACAAGGTGATACTGTGTATATGGTGGGATTGGAAGGGCATTATTCATTATGAGCTGTTACCGCCCGGCAGGACCATCAATTATAAACTGTGAACAACTGATCAGATCAAAGCAAAAAGTTGAGAGAAAGCAACCGGAATTAATCAACAGAAGGGGCGTGGTTTTTCACCATAACGCTAGACCTCGCATATCTTTAGCCACTCGGCAAAAAGTACGAGAGTTTGGCTGGTAGGTGTTAATACATCCGCCATACAGTCCTGACCTTGCACCTTTAGATTTTCACCTGTTTCGGTCACCTTAGGCAATGTCAGGTTAAGATGATGATAGGACTGCCAAAAAACTGCGACAAGTGGTGTCGCAGTTTTTTTTATTAGAAGCCCCAAAATTTTTATAGTAATAGGATCACGTCTCTACCTACAAGATGGCAAAAAGTTATCCAACAAAATGGCACCTACACACTTTAGTCAGATGTAAATAAACTTTTTTAAAAAACCTTTTGAATTTTGAATGCGAAGAAACTTTCCCCAACCTAATATTAATTAAACTTTATTGGTTTGAACGTTTTTACGCTAAATAAACATACAAAAAAATATTTTCTTACTTTTTGCTTTTTTAATTATCGCTAATAAATTAAGATTTCAATGGGTTTTGTCACAACACTTGGCATCGTCAGATATTATGCGTTCTACATTTGACGTCCTGCTTTCGAACGCATAACATCTATTTTGTCTTAAATAATAAAATCTTTAGTATATATTATTAGAATTCTCGTGTCAGTTTGGCAGCGGTATACAGTTTTATTTAATTTGTTATCGATTTATAACAGGCAAAGAAAGTCAGAAAACTAGCACAAATGTTATGTTTTGCACGTCCGTAGAAATAAGTTGCAAAAGAATTTAAAATATATTTGTGTAAATCAAAACTGGGAAATGTTTGCAAGCACTTTGTAAACTAATCGATCCCAGGGGTGCCGTTTCTTCATCCGTTTTCATGTTTCACATCAAAATCAAATATTGATATGTTTTTATATTCTGGTTTACGTGTTATAGGTATGTCTGTAAGCAGTTTTTTTAACTCACGTTCCCGTTATTACTAATTTGTCATATCTTACTACTTTTATCATAATTATATTACAAAATTAAAATAATAATACGTACGTAATTTTTACAGTTTTAATGTAGCCATACAGTATTTTTAAATATTTCTGTGATTAAATTATATATGAACCTTTATAAGAGATTTATCTAGTAGTATAATATAGAGTATAATTCTCAAAAATTGTTAATTTGTGAATTTTAAATAAAGTTTACATAAATATTTTAATATATTATAACGATGTACACGATGCAGTAGTTCAGGTTACCTCTTAATGCTGCATCTATAATCACTGTTAATTTATTCAATCTTAAGAAGTTTAGATTAAAGCGATAGGGTGAAAATTTTCTGAGAAATTACATAAGAAATTTTGTGTATTTATGCGATAAGATACGATGTGTGTAAGAAGCCTTTTAGTTCTCAGAATAACAAATTAAGAACAAAATTTGGACTTTCCCAATTGTAGTAAAGACAAATATGTTTTTGATTTCATCTGCTCGAGGCGAACATGTCTATCCGTTCGGGATATATGAAAATGTGTTTAAACCAAAAAGCTTTGAATCGCTGCAGTATTTTTTTAAATATAGGTCGCCATAAAGTTTTTAATAATTGAATTTTAGCTATTTCGTTACAAAAGCAATGCCTGTAATATTGGACTTATTATTTTCTTTGGCTAATAAAATAATATTTTATGTTTCGAAATTATTGATAATCATATTTTTCGGACATTAATGTAATTGAAATATTTATTTAATTATATAAAGGTTATAAAAACAAATATAAAATAGAAATAGGTATTTAGTTACATAGTACTGTCTACTTTCATCATAGATAAAATCTGGAAACTATAAAAGGCGCACATGTCGGTACTGTAAGTAAAATGTTTTATAAAAGTTTCTGACTTTTATTACCGTAACTTTGGATACGAAGCAGGAATAAAGTTTTTACGTATGAACTAGGTAGCGTATTTTAATTTTTATTATTAAATATGTTTTTATATAAACTAAATGAATTCAAACGGTTTATCTCTGTTGGTAAAAAAATAATAACAACGAGATGTAAATTAAAAATTTTTCGGTAATAAATTTTCAATTTTCACAGTTAATGGTTGTTAACCATTTAAAATTTATAATTGTACAAAGTGTTTTAATATAGATTTTTCATTGATCTTTAGTATTTACATGGGTCCATAGGCTACGATAACTGCTCACTATCAGGAGTGTTCTTAGCTTGTTTGATAGTTAATCTAAAAAAGTCTACAAAAATAGAACTGGAAAGTACATAATGACAAAATGGTCCAAAGTAAACATTTCTAAAGTTGAACTTGCATTGCAACAAGTGCTCGTTCAGAATTTTTCCCGGCGTTAATTATTAAAAAAAAAAAATTAAAGTTCGAACTTCTAAACAAAAGAAAATATTCGGAGCAAAAGGTGGCTAAATAAATAGTATTTAATTCACGACATAGTCTTGCAAGGTAAACATCAGGTAACTGGAAATCACATCTCCCCGGGCGTTACCTCAACTTTTCATGCAAGCTAAAACAAATAACGATCTGATAATTTGCTCTAAGTAAATTCCTGACAGGAGAGTGCTTTAAAATAAACGCTGTGTTTATTAAACTAATTTATACATTAAATGGAATTTAGTTTCTAATATGCAGTTAAACGAAATGAACATTTTGCTAGTAAGATTAAATATTTAGCTAATTTAAAACTTTAATGTAAAAGTTAATCCAACATTTTATACTTCCCACATATTTATCGCGACATTAACGTCTTAGCTCAATTGATCAGATTTAAGCATTAAGCACATGTTACTAATCATAACTCAATCCTGCAGACACTGTTTAATTAAATATACCTTTCCGGCGCTGAATAATCAAATCAGTTTGATTTACTACGGTAAATCCGGAATGCTTATGAAACCATACATCAGGATAACGATTCGATCGTATGTATGTTGAATCTAATTAAATGGAGTAGCGGCCAAGTGGCGTACTATCGATGGTGTTCTCCAAATGGGTGATTACTGACTTTCGGCTTGTGAATTAATGTTGTTTTCGACTAAATGTCATATAAATACTGTAGTTTTATTTTTTTTTATTTTATTAGATTGGCAAATAGACATATGTGTACTTTATCGTAAAGCGGTTTAAGAAGCACAGCTCCCTCTTTTGATTGTCGCCGTGGTGTATGTTTTATTCTTTACCTTATAATACGGAAGTCTCTGGTACGAATCCACGCAAACCCGCCTAGTAAGTTACAACCTACAATGATAACAACATTGCTGTGTTCCGGCAGTCAATGTTAGCTCATAATCGATAAAAAAACTTGTCATATTTCTTTTACAAACACAATATTGTTACTTCATGATGTAACCTCGATAGAAAGTTGTTCTATAACCTCATAGTTTCCGAAAGATAGGTTGTTGTTAAACTACAATGCAAATTAAAAACGTTTTCATTCGGGTTAGCATTTTTTATGTACTATTATTTTAATATGTTACCATGTTTTTCCTGTCCTTTACTTGCATACATACCTTTACTGACATTACATATTTAATTACAAAGTTGAATTGTAATAGCAAATTACATATTACATGAAGTGTGGGAAATGTACGCTTGTGGCAAACATAAGCTTGTTTTACATGTCAACAGTCTCTCGTCCATTAAAGTTTTTACAATCTTTATTTTCTCTTTAATATCTGTAATTTTAAATACAAGCCCAAACATTTTTTTACGTATTTTTATTATATTTTGCTATGTATGTATGTTGCTGTTTATAATACATAGCGTAAATATAATTATTTATATACCTTCCTTAGTATTATGCTATTAATCCGCCACAAAGTTTTTTCTTTTCATTTCAAAAATGATTTTTAGTATTTATATTCTGCATGTAGCACTGTATGAAGTCAGAACAATGAATCGATTGTTCGATATTCCCACTTGCATTTAATTAATGACACTCCCTGCGACAGTGGTTTATTTTTATTCAGACGACACGTGTTTCGAATCATATACTAGGGTAACATTTTTCAAAGATTTTTGTTTTCATTTGTAATAAAAAATGTGCATAATTTTAAATATTTGATTAACGATTATATGCAAGAAAGTCTCAAGATTGAACGTTTCGATTCACTTTCGTAAATTTATTTATTATAGCTTCATTAAATAAAAGTATTTATGTAATTATGTTAACGTATTCCCTTTCTTTTAAAATATAATGAGAAAAACAAGCGGAACATTTGAAGATACGTGAAGTTTCACTCATAGCAACGTGGTTCTATAAATCATTATATTGCCCCGTAATAGAGCAGTACTGACAATAATTAATAAAATTTTAGAAAACATAATTATAATAAATTGATTATTTATAAATATGTATTATTGTTTTGAATTAAAGGTTCATACGCATCACGTTATTGAGACGTTGGAATTATTTCATGAAGCCTATTCTAAAGTGTAGAAGTTGCACGGTTTTTCTTTAGATAGCATTATTACTATAATTATTTTCAAAATATTAGCGTAATTTTTTTTCGTATAGATATTCACACAGATAAGACAACTAATACAATAATAAGGACATTAACTATTAGTATATGTATATTTTATAA
>DWQX01003682.1:0-17037 GCA_018245475.1 Pharmacophagus antenor
AATTTTTGGGCCCCTTTATTTTTTCCAACCCCCCGGGGGGGGGGGTGGGGCACCCCCCCCAAACCCCCCCCCCCCCCCCCGGGACCGTCGCTGGTCTAGTTAGCTACCATCCTCGATGTCAATCTGCCGCCGTAACAGCATTGTATATGTGAGAGCGAAATGTGTTCTGGCCGAAAACACTTCATCTACGCCCTCATTGTCACTTAACATCAAGTGTAATCGACGCCAAGTTTCAGCTGATAATCGATAAAAAAAAGCTCTTGGACCTGCTCTGTACACATGCCACTGCATCTTGTATGTTTTAACACTCAAATATCACATTTGCGTATATGATATAGGTACCCGAAATATATAAACATAACTAAATCGATTTACATATGACACAGAGCTCTATGTAAATATCTAATTTAGTAACTATTTTGTCATATAAATGTTTCCATTGAACCAATTCATATGAACGACTGTCTCATACGTGCGACGCTGGTAACTAAAGGGTTAACAGTAACCACTTGATTAGCGGGCAAACTAGATGGGCCTCCTCTTAATAAATGATAAGGGTGAATAGATGAGTACTTAACTCGGAAAGTTAGTTTCCCTTCACGATGGGAATGGATACGGTGAATTTAAATTCAACAACATACCTCAGAAACTTAACACTACATTTACCGTCACATTTTTATCGTTTTCTTTTCGTATCTGCATTAGTTTTGTGCATTATTGCATTCATATTTTTCCTGTTTCGTAATAAAATATATGGAACAATGTTGCAAGAGGCGGTATAAAAAAATAAAAATATCTAACGCATGTCAGTATACGTAACTTCTTGTATAGGGTCGTCCAGTCAAAATGACTGGTCCAGTAAATCTAGTAAGTAACATCGATCTTTCTTTTCATTTTATTTACTCGTTCCGCGTGTTAATTTTTGACAGAGCCTATTCAATTCTTTAATTTCTTACAGTCTATTCTCGCTCGCACTCTTTCTTCTTCCATTCTCATTTCACCCTTTCATACATTCCCATTATCTTTCATACTAATTTTTACATTCCATTTCCTTCTAGCATACTTCGCTCTTAAATAAAGAAGACGTCCCATTCATTTACTTACATTTTTCTTATTCTATCTATTCTCTACTTAATTATACTTATTTGTTATGACTTAAAATTTAATCATGTAAATATCACAATTCTTAATTTCGTTTCTTACTTGTTCTACTATCATTTTCTGCTATCGTTCTTGCGGTGACTTTTTTTTACAATATTTAAAAAAAAACCGGATTTGGCCGTCTTACCCACTTATCAGCGAAGATATGCTGGCTTCATCTATTCTTTTACCCAAATAAGGTTTCCAGATCCCATCGCTCCTTCCCATAAATGGGACAGGTGGTGACTCTTTTTATTGCTGTTATGTTTATATGCATCAGGCCCAGTTGCCTTCGCTTTTCTTATGTTAGTGTTAGTACACAGCGACGCTCTTTCGACGCGAGCACGTCGCTGCCGGCGGTAGCTAGACGGGGGAGTAAGAAAACGACTACCACTATCCGGTGTTAGCTCACGTGGCCCGCGAATCGAACCGTTAATTAAGTTTTTCTCCATATTATGTATAACACAATTCTGTGTTCGGGCTCTGTTGCCGCCCCAGTCCAACGCGCTAACCACAAACACGCCCGGTTTTCTGCGGAATAACAGCGCCGACCGTCCCTCTGGGGTCATCAGCGACACGCCGAGCAGCTCACCCTTTCGACTCGGCGTTGCGACACAATACAAACATTATTATTAGGTTTCATTGTTTGTTACATTCATATCTCCCTGTGATATATTTTATATTTTTTCTTGATGTGTTTATTGTACTATGCTTGCTGAGTTGAATAAATATCTATTATTATTATTGAAACTTCGTATCTACGCGTTACGCAAACCGATAGACCACCGCGCAAAGGTTGTAATAAAATGTCATATCTTACGTTCAACATTACCTAGTTAACTTGAAGATTATATTATATCAGATCCTATTGTAAATTGATTTTGGAACAATTACAAATTCTAAATCGGTATTGCGAAAACGTTCCTCATTCTCAAATTTAACGTATGATTCACTAGAACCGTCATTTTGACGGACCAACCCAAGAAAAAATTTTCCATATACTAATATCCGATCGATTTTTTTTTATTTTTTCATACCGTCTCTGGCGTCATTTTTCTATACATTTTATTGCAGAACAGTAAAAATAGGAATAAAATAATGCACAAGATCACTACAGGCTCGACAAGGAAACTATAAAAATGTGTCGGTAAATCTAGTGTTAATTGTAAATTAGCAATATGAGAATTCATCATATATTCATCATAACAACAATCATAACAAAATGGCGAATTTAAAACAGTTGCATGCTTGCATACAACTGTTTGGTAGGAAAGTACAAAGTATATCTTTTCGTTTCGTCTATAGATGATGATGATGATATTAATTTATTCATAATGGGAAAGCCAAAGGACTTTAGTCCACACAGCAAGTTTTCGTCTATAGAGAACGTTTTGAGATTGCAAATACTTAAGCTACGTTATACGACATAGATTAAAATATAATCTAACCAACACAGATTCAACACGAACGTCTTTAGGCCGCCATCAAAGTTTTTATGTTATATTTAATCTGTATTTTATAAAGACATTAATCTCGTAGGCATGTTCCAGTAAGTGAAAGTAATAATGAATGATGCCAAAACTTTTCATTGCAAATAGTTCGCGTGGGTCGCGCCTGCCTCGTTTTACTTTTTACTGTCGCTTATACAGGACGTCCGGTTGGAGTGTGAAAGGAATTAATTCGGAATTTTATAATACAATATTTCGTTTATACCTTTAGCTACATATAAGTATCGGCAACACGAATTTTATAATACTTAATGGAGAAAAAGGTCTCTTTTATTTTTTCACCTATGTTACGAGGGCATCAGAAAAGTTGTGCCGGAATTTTACCGGTTAAAACCTCACGACGACTATTTTGTTAGCCATCAATCGAAACTGCGGGAACGCTTTCGCACACTAACGTCGAAAAATGATCACACGTAATTATGCGTGCGGAAATATAGAGGTGTACGTCGCCCGTTGACGGTGTGAGTTAGAGCTAGGCCATTAAGGGAAAATATATATATATTATAAATCTAGTAGTGAAAATTTTGTAAAAGCTTTTTATGAATATTATGCGAGTAGTAGGAAATTTCAGCAGATTCAAAGCTTATATCGAGTATGAATGTAAAATATATTTTTTTTTTACTTTAATAACACCTTAAAATACATTAAAAGTAAAAAAAAAGTGTTAAGTTCCGAGGCTACGTAAACGGTATATTCTCGATGGTCCTAAGGTTCTTTCAGACCCTTCCAGTTAGCTTCCACCCTCAAAGTCAAACTGTAGTGTTAATAAGTGTTAGTTCGTTCCGGAAGTCATACATATTGTGGGCGAGTGAGCTACACCATTTACGCTCTCATCGACACTTAACATCGCGTGAATTACTGGTCAAATGTTAAACCCATTGATGATAAGAAAAATATGTATTTTATGAAGTAACATCTTAACATTATGAGTTGTTTATACCTACAATATATATGTATATATATAACTACAATACAATATATATATTGTTCTGAATTAATCTATTTGCTAAGTAAATATAAAAATCTCTAATACTTTCGCACGATATCGTGTTTTCGAACGCATAACATCACTTGAATATGCCACGTGTTGTGGCGAAACGCGTCGAGATAGTAATTTAATCGTAATATTTGCGATTAAGCAAAGCGAGGAAAATGGCAAATTAATTTCGTCTTTTATAAATAAACTATTAAACCGACATCTTACGCCGTCAGCATTAACGACATGTGACGAAAAAGAAATACTATCATCTTCTCGTGTTTTTCTCTATGAACTCTTTATCGCACAGATTTTTCTTTGTCATTTAAAAATCACTGTGTAGAGTTAAAGGACTGAATAATCGTCTGAAAGTCTGTCTCTCGATAGGCATCAGCTACAAAAGTCAGAATAACGGTCTGAACGTGGGTGAGCGGCGACGACGGAAAGCTTAAAAATCGGCTACCGGTCGATAGAGTGTTAACACTAGGTCTACCGAATCCGTTATTGTCGCGGACCAACCCTAGATGAAAAGTGCCGTATACACATTATAGTATATTATATACAATAGGCATTATTTAATATGCGTTTGACTTTTTAATTCTTTTATACAGCATCTGACAACATTTTCCTTTAAATTTTACTGTAAAACAGTAAAAATAAGATTACGATAATGCAAAAAAACACCACAGACTAGAAAAGATCACTGTAAAAATGTGTCGGTAAGTCTACTGTTAACTCATCTGCGTCATTATATAATCTGTACCTATAACGATATCAACACGTTTCCTGCCACGTGGGACGTATACGCCCCACGCTGAAATTACCTATGAAAGAGTTTTGACGATGTATTATCTAAAGTATTAACTTTAAGCTTAAAATAATTACATACAACTTTAATCCAAATCAAAATTTTAATTGCCATATAAAGGATTGCCAAATATGTATTCTGTATGCGCCTCACTAGATTGGAAGGGAAAATATTCAAAGAACGGTCTGGCAGGGAACGTTTTAAAAGATAATCAGTGAGTTGAATCATCATTTTCGTGATACTGTCTCATCATATTTAACCGACTTCAATGTGGCGGTCCTCTATTTTGTTATATCTCATTTGTAGCCTTTTTGTGTGATCAAGTTTAATTAGTTTTTTTTTTAATATATATTTTTCAATTATACCTTTTCTATTAAATACAGTATACTGCAAATTTTAAAAGTTGTCTTTGAATTTAAGAATAGGAAAGATTTTTTTTCATCATTCGTTAAATTTATCATGTTCAAAAGTTATTTTGCTAAATGTTTTACTACGCAATTATTTTAATAGTATTAAAAACTTTAACATTTCAAAAGGGGGAAAAAAAGAAGCCAATGGCTAATTTCAGTTAAAATATTATATTGATAAAATGAAACGGTGTTAATGGAAAGATTAAAACCATCTGAAAACTGATTGACATGTTAAAAAAAAAAACAATTTTCGTTTAATTAGTATAAACCAGATCGTGTCTTTAGCGATGTCGAGTTAAAAAATTAATCCCGAACGAACGAAAGAACCTCCTGTTATAAATGAGCCCCTCTTTTAAAACTCTATGGGCTTGTGTTACCTTCGTACGTTTTATATGGAAATGCAATTATTATAATATGTTGCTCCTCGAAAATTACGCAGTGTATCACTTCTTGAGCTCAACTTAATATCAACTGATTATTTAACGAAATTCAAGCGATAGATGGCTAAGAGTGTTTGCCCAGACCACTCCCGTACTTCCGTACTTTTGTCACGAGTGTGTGTTATGTAGGCAGATTGTAATTGAGTACGTATTCTTAAAACCCAACCGCTATCCGAAAAAGAAAAAAAAACTTATAACATAATAAATAGATCTCTAGAGAGAGAACGTGTCTGTATTATTTCTGTTTTTTTTTTTTTAAATCATATCTGTTCGCTCGTACGTAACAGCATCGTACAAACTTCTGCTGCTACCGAGTTATGCTTGTTCGAGCGTATACAGCTTCAGCTGGAGTTGTGTTTGTACAAGGTAAACATCAAACATCCTGTACACCGTGGTCCAATACCAATTGACATCTATATCGTCGACGTGTGAGGTCTAAGAAGACGTCCCAGCCCACGCAGCAGAGCGCGCCGTGCCGCGCGGCACGCGTAGGGTTGCCACCCTCGAGGGAAACGTTGGTAAAAATTGTAGCGATAAAAGTTTTTTTTATTAATATTTTTTTTTTATTTTTCGTCGACAGATGGCGCAACGGACTCTAATGAAACGATATTTATACTAGACAGCCTAAAATCAAAACCCAATCACGTCTAATGTCCCGTTAGAACTTCTCAAAGCGAATACGAAAATAACCGATGAAACGTTTATTTTTTATTTTTTAGAGGCTTGAAGCCGTATTTGGCTATGTCAGCCCCATCATATCCTAATATATAAATAAACAACACATTTTTATTGACCGATGAAACACGATCATCGATTGTTTCATACTTATGCCTCTATTGAGGAACGATTTAACACATGGTATTATATAATTTATTTGTTCAAGCCACACTTTGCGGAACGCCGTGACCGAATGAAAGAGAAAAAAAATTGTTAATTTCCGCTGTATTTAATCGCAAACGACGTCTCGCTTTCGGGTCCGTAGCATCTTAGGACGCAGCGTGCGGGAGAAATGTGTCCAGATCGCTTTTGAATCGTAGTATTTACGATTAAACAAAGTGGAAATAGGCAAATTAGTATTTATTTTTGTTTACTTGACGTCATTTCACATGTTGCTAAGTGACAATGAGCCCGTAGATGGTAAAGCGTTGTCGCCTAGCACATCCGCGAAATATGTCTGACTGTAGGAATACGGCAATGTTGTTATGGCGGCAGATTAACATTGAAAATGGCAAAAACCGATCATCATTCAGACTTAACACGCAATCGAACCTTTTTTTTTTTGGGGGCGGGAGGAAATCCTTTTGGGCGCTAGCCACTCGAGGCCAGGACCTTCAGCTACGCCAGGCAGTGCGCGCAGCCGGTGTGCGGGACGCCAGCCCACTAAAATCCCCCAGTGTTCCATCGACGCCGCTTCGGCCAGGGGCGGTATCTGCTGCAGCGTGGCCCGCGCACGCTATCGAACCTGAAACCTCTGTTAACGGCTAACTATTGCGCCACCGAGTTGAAACCACACACGAGATGGATGCTCACGTAATTATGTTGATTTTTAAGTAATGGCAACCCTACCCCGGCTGCAGTCCATCAACATGGGCGAGACGCAAAATAAAGCTTTTTAAGTCTCCTCCGGCGACTTTAAGTATCGATAAACATGAAAAATACCCGGTCCGTGCTAAATCACAGCTTATTGACCGCTAATACAGTCGGTTTTACGATGGCCGTAAATATTTTTTTAGTATCACACGAATGAATAGTGAAAGGCGAAAATTATGTTAAATTTAAATAAAGATAGAGGTCCGATGTTCTCTTTGTCTCACCTCAGTAAGAGTATCACCCTCGAAACTGGAGACGGAAAAATATAATAACCCTGCACCTGTCAAAACTTCTAAATTCATGTGCCCTTCGCATCATTCGGAATTGAAGTAGAGACTTTCGTGTTAAGAGGCAAATGGTAAACCATTGCGCCAGCGAACCAGCCAATACCCGGTATGTATAAAAATTTACAACAACTATTTATACACTGCGTGAATAAAAATGTATTTTTTAATCAGTCATTTGAAATATAGATCAATGAATAGTAAAATATTTAGACGATAGATGGCGTTTTATTAGGAAAATAAATTTATTGGGTACTATGGCATTACAAAAAAGTTTTATGTTTATATATATATATATGTGTGTGTGTGTGTGTGTAAAGATAGTCCTTCGATTGTCTCTCTTATCGAACATTGTACAGTGCGTTATTGAATTTGCTACATCATCCGTTAACAGAATTGCGTATTTATCAACGTACACACAAAACGCTCCCCTTGTTTCTTAATCTATATATATATATATATACACGTACAAATAAAATTTTAATATATATTTGTCATATTAAAACGACTGCATCACATTTAATTCATATCATAGACGAATAACGCATATTTAAAACGTTTTCATATATCTTTCTTTTTCTTCTTTTATTGGACGCTTGTCGAAAGGATTTACATCATTTTTAACAATCTTAACATTTTAACGAGCGCTAGTCTATTTTTAAACATTTCACCGCCGCCGCTAGTCCACGTTCAGCTATTCTGAATTTCGTCACTGATGCCCATTGGGGAATCAGTGACGAAATTCGAAAATGTTTGTAAAAACCTTTTTTTTTTTGTTTACAACCACTTTCGAAAATTCGAAAGTGGTTGTAAACCAATGTTTACAACCACTCAAACTATCGTTCGGTTAACAAATTAAATTTCCTCGATATGTACACATTATAGGCAGACAGCCTCGCGAGCGCGACCGATGCGACCTCTTCCGAAAATCTCGCGGAATATCAGGTATCGTACCTTATAAATATCTACGCGATATAGACACGAAAGAGTTTAAATTGTAATGATTGTTGGGTTCAATTTTTTTTTTCTAATCTCGTTCCCCCCGTTATGTTTACACAGGGCCTATTCATATCCATATTTGGGACTTTCATATAAATTAATCTCGCTATCATACTTCTTCTTCCGTTCCTAATTCTTATCTTCATACTTTTCCATTGTCTTCCCTACCACAAGTTTGGTTCTTTCGCTACGCTCAATGGTTTTTAAATTTAAATAAAAGAAAATGTAAGGAGTTAATGGAGAAAAACACAACCGGATGTAGGAGTTGCTTTACCGACACCGGAAGATAATGTGTCAATTGCTGATAGTGATATTTATTAATATTAATATTTATTATTATTAATAGTGATTACTGAGGTAGACTGGCAGAGAATGCCATTTGGCATTAAGTCCACCTTATGTACAAATCTGCATTAAAGCTTTAAATAAATAAATAAATGATATTCACTGTTTTTGACTATAGTATCACTCGCAAAGTGTATCTGCCGATAGCAAATTTAACATTTGACTTTAATTTTATATGATGTTAAGTGACATAAAAATCGTGAATGGTGAAGTGTGTTCACCAGCAATATACTAGGAACACAGCGATGCTGTTATGGCTGCAGAATGACCTTGAGAGCGATAGCTAAACAAGCGGGTTCGAATAAATCCCACCACCACCCAAACTCCACTATTCACGCAGCTCTGGTATCGAATCCGGGAGCTCCACGTCACAAAGCATTCGGTAAACCACTGCGCACACGGAGGCAGTTAAAAGAAAACCAGTATTTAACCCATTCACTGCCAACCACAAATATATTTGTGATAATTTAATTAGATATAATCTTTATAAAAACGTATAACTTTATTTTTATTACTTTTATACTTTCAACTGTTTGCATTCATTTGCCTTTGTACAATTTTATATAATAGCCCTAAAATGAATTTTATTTATGTACTATAAAGTATTCATTCATTCATGATATGTTTTTTTGTTTGTTTGTTGTCCCGATTGCAATTCCATTACCAACAACGATTACACTAGTAGTGTTGTATTTGAATACTTTTAAATGATAATTAAAGCTAAAATTTTTGTATTCATTTTGGAAATAATAAATCTTACGTATTATTAAAAATAACGTTTAAGCCAAAAGCGTGTAACCTCATAAGTTTTAAAGTGCTGGTACCTCGACTGTCCCGACCAGTCGGTCAGACCGTCCACACAGTTGGGCGACGTCAGCTGGTGTATTCATGAAATGCATGTTTATCTAGTGAATTTATCGTTACATTTCTCTGTCTGATTTATCGTTCGTAATTAGTCATCTTATAGAGTGAAGTTTAATTTTTTTTTTGAGTAAAATAGATACATATATATGTGTAAATAATGTATGACTAATGACTTATTTGAATACATAACCTAACAAGTACATAACCTAGTCAGTGCTTTATTTTTAATATCTTTCCCTTACATTCTTGACAAACGCATATAAAATACAAATTGACAATCATTCATTAGGTAAATAACAGTTTTCAATAATAATTATATAAAATAAAAATAAAAAAATTAATATAGCAGAAAAATATATTAAGCTTGAATTTAACATTTTGCATAAATAACGTGCTCATAAACTATTTTCTACGCCCCACGTGACAGAGAGCGTGTTAACTGATTAGGTGTTTTCGACCACCGTATCCGTAATTGATGAAACTCTATGATGCATAAAAATAAAAACATATTTTCAAGAGTTCTAATACTATTAACAGGTCATATGAAGGATATATAAATTTATTTATTTAAAAACTTTGTTACACACCATTTAGTATTATATAGATTTATATTGGATATTACGATAAGTTACACGATTTAATTTTCATTGTAGTGAATTTGACAGACGTATGGTAGATATTTTTTTTTATTTATCTAATTAAGATTAAAGAATATTAAAAAAAAAATGTAAATTATCACAAAACTGTTGACTGTGAAAGGAAAGAATTGTATAATTTTTAATTTGTTGTATTAAAAAACAAAATAATTTTTTTTTATTGTTATAATGTCATTAACCTCTTCACGCCTGTGGCCACATATGTGGACGTTCAGTTCCTGCATTTACAGATAATTGACATTAATATGTAGATGATAATTTTTAATTTATTATGTTTTAATATTTCTTCACCTTCCGTCGCTTGACCACAGGTGAAAATAAAATTAATCGATTTCATTGGAATTTTAAAATTTACTCATATTTCACTATTGTTAAATAAAAATCGTCCTTGAATAGACTGAAAATCTTGACTTTATTTATATACTATATAAGTAATGCCTACAATCAAATAATCAAAAATTCATTTCAATTCATAATGCAGATAATCAAAAAGTCGTTACATCATTACTTCAATCTCGACGATATTAGAATCTACTATGAAAACTATCAATTACATCAAAAAAAAATTCCCAACCATTTGTAGCGATGTATTAGAATTATATTTTAAAAAACTTAGGTCATTTACAACATCACGTATCGTTACGAGCGAAAAAAAAAGATTTATAATGTACACCGCAACGAAAAAAAAAAAAACAATCTCCGCCGAGATTGATCATCTTGAATTTCTCCCCGATGGACCGACGTTTATCTAACGAACGCTTTTATTAATAGCACTATTAAGTTCACTCCGTCGAGCGTTAACTTATCTCCAACTTCAACCGTGTAAAATCATCCTAAATAATATATATTTGTATCAACTCGAAACAATTTGTCAATGGTAACCGAGGGGGCTGACAATTTTTCCTCCTTCGTCTCGCCGGGACTAATTAAAAAAGTTAATTGACCGTTTTTAGCGATTCGCGGATCGAATTATGATATACGCTCGAAACTGCGGTAAGAAAAAAAAAAGTTTCCAACGTTCTTAAATTTCGAAACGTCTAACTCTTAGCGGTCGGCCCTAATTAAAAGACAATTAAGTGGTTTATTATTAACTTTTGTTTGTTCAACGTTCCCGATGCAATGCGCCGGAAGTGAGAAAAAAAAAAAGATAACAAAAACAATGAAAACGGGGCTCATGTTACAATCCAAACGCATCGCACTGTGTGGTCCGTCATATTAAAATTTTATTAATTCACTGTATTTTTATACGTCCCACCTTAATGGTCGCGTATTTATTTTATCTCCGTTGTTTTGCCGCGTAAATCATACGCGGCTGTCAGAGTGACAGCGAATTTGGCGCCAACCGCGGCCGCTGTCAATTCCAGATCTCATTTCACACGGTTGCCCGTTCGCCCGTTAATTTTGGGTGCGTTTAATACGTGATTAGTGAAACTAATGCCGCCGTAGACGTATTTATGTGATTGTTATTTTTGTACACTGCGAGCGTCTACTTAGCGGTAATGAAACATTTTTGACTTAAGAGCGCACGGAGCAGGTTCTATTTTCGTTTGGCTTTGTTGAAAGTTTAGTTTTTTTTTTTTGTTTAGTCCGAAGACAAATTTGTTCCGAAGCAGTTAGTCGTGCATTTTCCACGACGTTTAACGTTTTTAGTTGGTCATTTCTTGTTAATTGATTACCATCTCGACGTCAACGGATTTAAACATGGCGCAAAATAGAACTACTAATTTAATAGATGCTTTCGAATGCTCTTTAAGTTATCTGTAGTGGAAAAAAAATTACATGCTGCTACATCACTCCCGTGGATCAAAGCCGACGGTTATGAATGAATTATTGCTTATCTTGCTTTTATGTTTATGAACTATGAAAAGCAGCGGTAATGTACTTTAAACATGGAAGAGTTGCGCACCCATTATTACGAAACCTTATTACCGACGCTAATAGAATTATGGGCGAATTTATTTTAAATGTTGCTAAATATTTATTACAACAGTTTTTAAAGCGCTACGCTGAACGCGATTCTAAATTCGATTTGAGCGTGGCACAACTCCGAGACGCAGCCGATTGTACGGCTCCATATCAATCGCGGCCCAACTAAACGCTATTTTGACAGCTGTCAAATTAATGTCAAGATCGGGGGCACGGCGCGCTGTGAAGTATGTTTACGATCTCCTTGCGGTTCAGTGGTCTTGTTAAATGTTCAACTGTGGTACAATTATTCAATGGATAAATTTCTAAAACTTGTTTGTATATTATAATTTTCTTGTTTTAAAAGCGTCTGTATTTGATCGTTTTCATTCCGAGAGTTTGTTCAATGACATCATGACAAATTTAAAACGATTTTGCTACTAAACATTTAATTTTATACGTTGATAACTTGTTTCACTATCTTAAAATGGATGCAACCGTACTTTGTGAGAGATGCATCTGGCGATCAAGCATTATAACAAATTTAAATTGTCCATTTAAATGAAGATAGTGAGTCAAACTATGAATTGATGCAAAGGAAACAATGTTGTGGGAGTATCTTTTCGACTACAATAGATAAATACATAGAATTACAATAATGCCACTGAAAAATTATTTATCTGTGAAAAATTATTTATTATTTTAAATATAATATTAATCAAAATGGTTTCTTTTTTGTAGATTTCGTCTATTTCTCGCTGTTTCATGTTGTAAAGGTATTTATTTTTAATAAATTCGATATCACAGTCGAATGCTATATTTATAAATTCCGTAAAATTCTGCGCCCAATATGTCATCAAAAACAGATAAGATTTTATAACAAAAAAAAAAGCATCATGCTTTCAAACGTCAAATTCTCTAACATCTGTATACGTTCGAATAAAATTATAGCTTATAACAAATGTTCTAATATCAAATACAGTCGTCGATTTGAAAATGGAATCGTAGACTATAAATAACGAATGTGCGCCTGGCTCTAAATACAATTACCATTGATTAAAATAAATTGATCATAAAGCACTTCTCGTATCGCGGCCGTGAGGGACGGTGACCGTGTTCGTGGACGTATACATTACCGTTCTGTCTAATTCCGAACGCGTACAGTCGTGATAGAAAACGTTAATGGAAATATATATATATATAAATATATATTTTTCAAATAATTGTACTTTGTAATTTTTACATTTGGATTAGTGTTGTTATTTTATGTAAAATTTTTCAGGTTTACTAAACGTTATTAGATATACCTCGAGGTTTCGGCGCGAGTTGCGTCGGCAGTAGTCACGATGCAGATTCATGTAGCTCAGCATCGTGTTAGTTCTTACCCTAAGCTTGGTCTTCTCTATCTGTCACTGCGAAACTGTTGGTATTTCGACTGACACCATCACTTTAGAGGTTGCACAGTGTTGCTTAAACGGTGTCGTCGCTTCCGGGTCACCGGAGCGCGCGATGTCGACAAGCGATAGCTACATCCTCCCGGAAGTAATTTTAGATGTTTCTAGTGTTTATTCTCTTAGAAATTTTTGTATTGGTACAGTGCTTTAGCATTTGCTTGGTTACACAGACACAATTCCAAAGTCGTGGAATATGGATGGTGGTTTTTTCGAACCCACCCGCCTAGCTAGCACCTTGAATATCAATCTGCCGCTATAAAGATACGATAAATATGGTAAATTATCTTAAAAGCTTATTAATAGACTAATTATTTCAACTTCAATGCTTCGGTCAAAAAAAAAGTGAGTCTTTAAATTTAAATCCACTTCACATCTAAAGCACTCGAACTGGATGTGTTTTATTTTTTTCTATGCAAAATTATTTCAATAAATGACAACTCTGATGTATAATTATTAAATAATATACTAATAACTGCTTTTCACATAATGTATACCATCAACAGAATTTATTTTATTATTCATTATAAGTTTTTGACCGCATAGACTACGTGTCATTGATGATTTTAAAATAGTAAAAAATAAAATTTGTTTAGCGATACGAAAGTAAAGGCAAAGGTGTGGAGCGCGTACAGCCAGCCGGGTCTCCATTTCTAAAATCACGACATCAAGCGACCGAGCGCTTCGCGCGGTTACATATGATTAAACGTCGAATAGCGTCGCGCGGCGGCTAGGTGTGTTGCCGCTTGCGAGCGCGTCGCGCGGCCTGTGCCGTCTCCGATTACTAAGCTCCGCGGCGGTTCTAAAAATTAAGTCATCACTCACATCGCTCCGCTTTGTTTCTCTCTTTGTGAATGCCACACCGGACGGCGTTGTGCAATAACTGTCAATTCATTTTCAACATCAATAACGCTATTCCGCTAATAATATATATTACATGTGATTTATAATAACGTTATCGGGAATTATTTATGTTTATAATTAATAGCGTGTTCCGGTAGCGTAGGCTGTTTATGTTATTATTATCTAAGAAAGCCGTTTTAAAGGTTAATCGATGATGGAGAGATATCAAATGCCAACTGTATAACTTGAGCGATCGACATAGGTTGGTTAAATTCCCATTATTCTAACAAAGACATTTCGGAGCGTGTATACAGGATTTGTGTATAGTAAGACCGTCAATCCTCTTTAACCATCAGACGTATAGACATGCGAAAGGGATTCATGACTTAGAGAGAGGACAGATCCTGCTCGCAGACGGAGCCGTCTTGGCGCTAACATGTTTTGTCGCGGCTCTCTCCTAAACGGTGTTTCCCTACCTTAAAGGGACCTTTGGAAGCGTGGGTTGTAAGGTTGGGGGTCCTTATCGTCCCTTCAACTGCTTCGAGGAGGACGAACGCTGGATGTGGCTCCTAGCCATTGTAGTAGTGGGATCGTGATCAGTGTTAGTCTATGTAATAATCATATAAAAAACATATAAGAGACACCCTGTCTTCTGGGACCTGATTTCTCGACTTATGTGATCACTAATACGGCCTCGGTGTTACAATCTATTATCACCATAAACTACCATTAGGTGGGACCGTAGATGATGAAGCGTGTTCTTCCGGAATATTCAATACTATTACTGATTGAATACAAATGTAATAATGAAGGAAAAAAGTGTTCTACTTACGATATCTAATTACAATTATGGTAAAAGATAACACAGTTTTCTAATCTAAATTACACGACACGACAAAGATTATTTCGTCAAACATGAACATTACTTTATTCGTTATGTTCACTTTGCATAAACCTCTTCAAACGCTTTTATAATCCTTATTTTGACAGCAAACTCTTCAATGGAGGTAAAAAAGTCATTGAGCGAGACAGCGCTATGAAACAGAGGGAGACGGGCGGCACGGTTCATGCTGGGTGGTATAGTGAGTCATGGACATCGCTTACGAGTAGCGACGGAATTTAAGTGAACGGATTAAAAGGGATTTCGTTTTTTTTTCCGAAGTGGGCATCCCTCGAAATGTGTTAACTTTTTGGTCGTACGTATGATCGAGTGGTTTAAAAAAAAAGTCGAAATGAAAGTGACATTGTCTATCGTTTGTGTTTTTATACAGAAATAGACTTATTATTGATGTACACAAGTTTATTTCGCGCCATAATTTTTATCACAAAGATGGCGTCGCTAACATAAATTCCGTACGGATTAGCGGTTTGCTGTGTAAATTATATTTTTACGAGTACATCAGTTATAAGACGTATTAAGAGTGACAATTTTTCAATATTTGTTGATGTTATGCAGACAGAATTCTTTATAAAGAAGATTCCTTCCATATTTTTTAGCATCACTGCTTTTTTAGTATCTTAAAACAGACCAACGCAATATTTAAAGTTCAGGGTTCTAACAGGATAAGGTTAATTTTTAATTTATTCATAAATCTGTTTAATTAAAATCCAATTTAATAATTAAAATAACAGAGGAATGTTATTAGATTTATTCTTTTATGTTAAAAATCCTTAGCTATAGATAAATATTTTTTTTTATAATCAGTGTACGCAAAGGTATGAACGGTTCACGTAATAGAAAGTGATCAGTCGCAGCTGCGTTGGCCAAGACCCGATGCATACGTTGTGATAAATAATTGTTGTTAGTGATAAGTTTTTTTTTTTAACTTTTATATTACGTACATAACGGACATGATAAACGAATAAAGGGAAAAAATGTATTGAAAATAATGAAAAGTAGTTGATATTTAATTTCTATTAATCAAAAAGCGTTTCAGCGCAGAGAAACTTTATTTCTAACGCATCTTCAATCGATACTATAAATACATAATCAATCCGTACAAAAAAAAAAACTAACAAAGCATTCGCATAAATCCAACTCCGATAATAGACTTAAACGTACGTATTTACATAGTCGGGGCAAAAAGCCGTACGGACGATACGTATCCGTTCCGAGCGGATATCGGATACGCCGATAATGTCCGACGATGTACGTGAAGTATCCGTATTTGAAACAGCAATATATTCATTAGCGATGAATAAAAGTATAATGCATTTTATTTATTTATATTTTTTTTGTTCAATTTTGTCATATTCTATAATGAATATGATTTTAGCGTCAAAGTTCGTGTAGCACTTGATGTCGAGTGACGAAGTGATCTAAAATGACTAAGTTTTAACAGTAGCAGATACCGATAGTAGGTTGTACCAATATAAAACATGTATGACTAACTTTAAGGGCTTAATATGATTTGACTGGCCCGTTAGTATAATGGTAGTAACCTCTGCCCCTTATACCAGAGGTCGCGGGTTCGATCCTCACTCAGCACAAACACCCATGTGATGAACATTTCTGTTTGTTCTGTATCTCTGGTTGTTTATCTAAATTATATTAAGTGTTTATTTTAAAAAAACAATCAATGTATATATATCGGTCTCTGATTACCCCTTACTACAGATCCTTGCCTACGTATCTTCAGATCAGAGTACTGTATGAAAAATTTCCCAGGTGTTTATTATTTATTTATAATTAGTGTTCTATACAATGGTGTATACTCGATATTAATTAATGAATCAATTTTAAATCGATTGGCGAATAAACAAAGTCTTTTACACGCGACACGTAATGTTAAGTGACAATGAGTAGTCGATGGTTAAG
>DWQX01003683.1:0-17035 GCA_018245475.1 Pharmacophagus antenor
ATATATATAAATATATATTAGGTAATATAATATCTACAGCAATATTATATTACCTTCTAAGTAAATACTATGTAGTATCTATTGCTATTGCCAAACAAGTGTACAAATAATTCTGTATTCCAGTTTAAATAGTATTGTAGCTAGTAACAATACTGACTAACAACTTTTGTCTAAATTCAATGTTGCACAGTCTAGTGTTGTTAAAATTCCTTACTGGCTCCTTATTGTTATGGATTAGCATTTTATCAGGAGTTGTTCTGTTTGTGTAGCTTTTAAGAAAAACAATACTGTAATAAAGATTTATTCTTTTATCTTACAGAATATAGGTCGCGAAGCTGGCCCACAAAGTGGAGAAGCTCCAGGCTCTAGTACCAGCCTTACTCCACGTAGCTTCGACCCTGTGCCCCTGTGATTACTTACCTCATAAGATAGAAAACATTTTCCTTTCACATGACAATTTAAATGATAATTATCATTAAACTACATGACATTATAGTAAAAAAAGCATTATTTTATAAAAATGTTTCATTTATATTATCATGTGAAAAATAAACCATTTTCATTAAAACAAAAACCCTTTTTAAATTCTGATAGTGTCTGCTTATGTTTTTGTTTTCCGGAAGAACAGATGTACCTCTGCATAATTTCAACAATTTCGCTGTTGTAAAATGCAGATATTATTTGAAGGAAAATGTTGAATCAACAATCACAGACATTGAATGGCTGGTGCAAGCATTATTCACATTGTTTATACGGAATTATTCTATGTAACCATAAAATATATGTCTACGTAATTTTTAATGACATTAAAAGTAAAGCCATACTTGTTTTCTTTCTGTATGATCTGTCATTATAATGTTAAGACTGAAATTTTGAATGATTTTTATTGTCCTTATACATGTAAAGCTTAATTCTTTCTGTTTAAACTGGTACAAATGTTTTTAAGATATTGAATCATAATTAATCATTAATGTGTGTTAGGATCTTTATGACGAAACTTTTATAAATAACCAAAAATTTTACAAAACATATATTTTAGTTTCACACTAAACCCTAGGCTATAGTAATTTGATGCTTTCATAAATCTTTATTTCTTTTGTACAAAATAAACAGATGCAATAAGGCCATTAACAGTAGAAAAGTACAGAAGAGATGGCGTTTCCGACACTTAAATATATATAACTTTTTACTAAACATTATTCGTATATTATTCACATAATATAATAATAATAACACTTTCTAATTGAACTACTTAGTTATGTTAAGAAACATCTACACTATCGACGTTGTTATGAATTTCGTTTTTTATTCTAAATTTACATCTAAATTAAGTTTCAATTTCTATATTTTATGAGTACACATTAGTAGCCTTCATCCTACTGCTTTTCTGGACTGGGATTTTATTATTTAATATTAAGATTAATTTTCCTGTTTGTGTACCAATTTTCAAATTCATCTACTCATTTATTCCTTGGGATTTGAACCTACCTGAGCAGTAGGCTGAAGTTTCAATCTCGCCCCTATCAGGAAAAGCATTTCAAAAATCCTTTTTTTTTTTTCAGAGGATATCTACGTATCACAAAAATCACACGCCCCAAATTTGTCTCTAGAACCAGAAATTTACTAACACGACCTCGAATTCACACAGTATTAAATGACAATGAGGCTATAGACGGTGAAGCGTTCTGCCCAGAACACTTCTGACTTTCATGTACGACTACCGAAACACCGTAATGCTTTTATGGTGGCAAATTAACATTGAAGCTACCATCCACAATCCACTACTGTGCCTCACGAATCGAACCCGGAACCCCATCGTTACAATGCAAGCACTAAACCACTGCGCCCTTGAGGGATGTTTTAACGATTAGAAATATCACATATCTTGACCTACCCTTGGAAGTGATTTTCAAATATCCCTCCCTAAATACTTTAAAAAACATACAGAACATCTTATCTTCATGCTACCTTTTAGCTTTGGGCTAGCTAAGGCAATTATTAGCACAAAGTGCGAGTCCTTGAAACTTATTCTGCAACGTCGCAAGACAATACTTAAAGCAAATTCAGCTAAACCACCAGTAGTGGCTCGAAGATGAGTACTTGAGGTTATATGTTACCGCTACTTCTTGTTTTAAAAGACTGCGAAACTTACCTGTTTCACTGCAGCTATTCTTGAATATAAGCTTGAGCTTGAATTTCTAGAATCATTTATAGCAACTCATTATCGCTACAAGGTATTAATCTGTCTAAAACGTGTTTTTTTACTATTTTAAATCCAGGAAAAAGATTTTCATTTCACGCATATGATTTTTGTTCAAATTTATCTATCATAACGCACAGCTTTTTTCTAAGTATAAGAGGATTTTTTGATATAAATCCGATAAGAATAAAAAATTCAAGTCAAAGGCTGCCACAATAGTACGTAATCGAGGGAACGAAAGCTGTGCCTTTTTGTATTTGACTGCAAGTACATTACAAAGTTCATCACCTATAAAGTAAAAAAACATTGATTTTTACATATTTATTAGTTATGGTTGAACTGGTTTTTTTTTTTGTAGTGTTATCTGCGTATTTTTAAATTTCTATTTGTAATACAGTATATATATGCACGTAACTGCCGCTTCCTCCTTCCCCTTCTTCGTTTGCGGAGCGCGGGTTGCGAAGGATTATTCTCCCTCCCGCGCTCCACCGCCTCCATCCGTGACAGCACTTCCTCGTAGAAGGAGGTAACGTGTGTCGAGACCGCCTCACTGCTGAGTATGGCTCCGATTACGCTCAGTAACGAGATGTCCCGGACGACAATAGCGCACAAGACTCGGCGCTGCTCCTCACGGCCCTGACAGGCTTCAGGGGTGTGCTGCGCCGAGTCTTCCGCCGTGCCACAATGGTGCCACGTAGGGACTCCGTCCCTCCCGATCCGGTACATCCTCGCTAAAACACCCATGTCTCAACAGCATCGGCACCAAACGGAAAGCGAAGAACCTGTGCGACCGTGCCTTCCATGCCTCCATCATTGGACCGAAGGTGTCGAGGGTACGGTGCCCGAATTGCGTAGAAGCTATGTCCTTCTTTCACAATCAACCTTGGGCTCCTGCGTCTTCCGTCGCGAAAGGGCACATTCGGCATTGGATGGGCGCTTATCGCGCCCTCTTTGGAACACCGTCCCCTCAGAGACGACGGCCAGCACTCTGTTCTCCAGCTCCCATGGGGAGTGCAAACGAGCGAGGATGCAGGCGCTTGCTCCACAGTGCGGTACGCTCTCGCTACCGGCTGGGCTTTAGCTCCGCGTTCTCCCCCTGATTAAGAGAGTCTACCCATACGGAAGAGCCATATAGAGCCATGCTCTGCAGGACGCCGGCTTATAATCGCCGACATCCCAAAATTCGGAAAGAGCGAGCTGAACGCGTTTGAAGAATGGACGAGGCGGGTCGACAGTCCGGCGAGGTGCACGCCGAACAGCCACCGGTCGTCCAGGATAAGGCCCAGGTATATTATCTGGCCGCATATCAGATATTTTATCACGCCGCCCACAAATATGTGGACGCTATGGATGGGGGGCTGCTAAGGCTCTGGGAAAAACAAGGCCTCGGTCTCTTCAAGCGCTACCGTGAAGCCGAAATGGCGAATCCTCTTGGCGACAAGAGTGCCGTCAGAGAGTGTCATCTGCTATGCGGATGACACTGATGCTTACCTGGAGGACATACCTGAGCAGCCAGTTGTATCCGAGGTTCCACAGGAGGGGGGCCCAGGACCGAGTCCTGTGGAATCGTGGATTCAACGGTGCGCCTCTGTAGACACCCGTCTTTACTTATAAAGAAGACCTCCCATAGGCCCAGAAAGTTCATCAAGTATAGAGGCACCCCATGAAACCAGAGCGACTCTATGATCGTGGAGTGGGAGATGGAGTTAAACGTGTTAGCAATATCAAAAGACACCGCTAAGACTCCCTGTCTCCGCTCCACGGCCTCCATCGTGAGTCTTTTCAACCGAAACCCAAATGAGGCGTCGGTAAGATCCGGGCCGATCCGCGACAAGTAATTGAGACGTAAGATTTTATTTCTCGTTACCCAGTTTTTCACATACTACATCGCCTTTTACGCACAGTAATGTCTTTTATTACAATAATGGGCTAAGACGACCTCAATTTCACCTGATGTTATATGACAATAAGACAGTAGATGGTGAAACTTGTTCGCCCAGAAAATATTTGGCTCTCACATGTGTGAATGCCGAAACATAGCAATACTGTTTTGGCCGCAAATTGAAAATGGTGGCTAGCCAGGAGAATTCCTAGAATAGAATAGTCTTTATTTCATAATAAGAACATAATAAAATACACATGAAACATAATAAAAAGAAAGTAACTGTTATAAAAAGAGCGAAGTAAAAAAATACGTTAGCAGTCCAAATGGCGGCCTTATTGCTGAAAGCAGTCTCTTCGACCCTACCACTATCCAAACTCCACTACTCTTGCGGGCCGAGAATTGAATAAGGGACCTCCGCGTTGGTAGGCACGTGGGTAAACCTCTGCGCCACGGATGCAGTCAAAAAGTCTAAAATTTTATACTCCCTTATTGACACGTGTCGTACCAGAACATTTTTTTAAGAATTTTCCTATACAAACGTGTGAGCCATATATAAAGACAATTTTTCAATCCTTCATTCAATAATTGACAATTTAAGTTATTCTTGGTACATGTTAACGTTGTATATAATTATTATAAAATAATTATTGAAGAAAACACGTAGTCAAAACTTTTTCTCGGCGGCGGGCGTATACGCCACACGTGGCAGGAAACGTGCTAAAAACGGCTACTGGTGATATGAAAAAACTGCCACTCCAAAATCAAACAGGATATTATCATAACTCTTTCAACAATTTGTAGTAATAATCCAGATTGTAAGATCTATAAAGTTCATTATATAACTAGTCTGGACATATATACTGTTATGTACTTATATGCCATAAGTACAGTTATGAGAGGAGTGTCAGTATTGCGCTTTGCCGCTGTCCCTATCCTCCACGACTAAGCGGTGTCGCACCGCAAATGCGACGGCGGTGGGGCTGCGAGGGAAAATGAGCAACCCTATCTTCCGCGGCCGAATTTTGGTTGGCGGCGGAGCCTAAGACTAGATCCACTGCAGTGACCCTACCTTAAAGCGGCGATGATGGAACATCGTGGGGGTTTTAGTGGGTGCAAGTCCGACATAATCTAACCTTGCCCCCGCGAGAGCAGATATGCGAAGGCATTTCCCCCACGTAAATATTAAAAAGGTATATTCTTTGCCGTTTCATACGCAAAAGTAAATTTTGTTACGATAACAACCTTACTCACAACACTCTTATCTCATAGAAGTTAATTACTACGACTCTAAATGATAAAATTAATGATGAAATGACAATAAATCATATCTATAATAATCTGCGTATCGTACAATTGCGTAGCACACTGCGCGCTCATTTGCGCTCAATGCCTCTTATGCTCAATGCTTAATGGGTGTTTGTGAATTTAGAGGATTAATTATAATAGATATGAAATATAATAGGGGATATTTATAAAACTGCTCAAAGTACTTATTAAAAATGCATAAATAAATTAAAAGAAAAATTATATTTATCTGATTTCACACTAATGCTACTTTTAGAAAAAAATACCATTATACTTATGTAATCAACATGGAGGTAAATTAAACAATAACTAACAGAATACTGCTTGAATTGATCACAAAACTTGATTTAAATCAATTTATATGTTGCATTCCCTTCTTTCAGTAATTTTATTATACATCATTTATTTACCATTTTTTATAACATTGAAGATCTAATTTACAATTTTTAATATTCCAGTAATCAATTACTACTTTTGATATAATGCACTAAATATATAACTATTTCAGTTTCATAGATAAATAAAAATAATTATTTTTAAATTAATTCTAAGGTGTGGTAAGAGTTGTGGTAAAGTAGTAATACATTTTGAAGTATATATCAATTTGTATTATTGCTGTGAGATACTCCAAATAGTTTAAATAGATAATTGAAAGAAATTTAAATGAATATTGCATTTAAAAAGTCGAAAACTAGTAAACTATACAATTTTACTTATAACAACGATCTTAAATATTTCCATCCAATATGAACACTTCAATCCAGGTATATGGTTGTTTTGAAACAAGAGTGTATAGTGTTTATAGATTAAAGCCTTTAACACCGCTTCACAATCATGGCATTATACATATTTGGGGGCTAGTTTAAAATCATATATTTAATCATCTGCCATGTAAAATAGCAAATTTTGGGTTATTATTTTCAAATCATTTACTTCATTACTCTATATTTATATTAAAAAAAAATATTAGTCTTATGAATAATCCAAAAATGCACTATATGTGTATGTAAACTTCCAAAAATTAATTACTTTTCACTTTTAATCATTAATAAATATATTAAAATTGCATATACAGTGATTATTAAAGATTAGTAAGTTATATTTGAATTTAAATGTAGTAAAAACAATTTTTATTATGTTATGTTTATTGAACTTCAGCTTCTGTTAACAACATGTTAGGAATGCCATTAGAAATAGGGAATTGTCTTCCGGACTCAGGACAAATGAGATAACCTTCTTCCACTTCAACTTCTAATAATACTTTATGTGCTTTCCTTAAAAACTCTTCATTATCTTCAAATTTAGGTTCCAGTGATTGCGGTAATCCTTCATTATGTCCTATACTATTTGCTGCTTTCCACAATACTTCCCAATCTAATTTCGGAATAATACGTGAGATAAATTCTGGGTTAAAGTCAACTTCAGATATTTTCACAGCAGTAGCATTGATGGCGAGGGGATATCCTGTTACCACCCCTTTTAAACATTTCGATGTTAACATATTATGAGTGATAAGTTTCATTTTAAAAAGAAATTACAGAAAAAATCACCACATAATATGTAGTATATTTGTATGTATATAAATATATATATTCTGTTTGACAACTGTCAAAAATCTGAGATAACAGTTATAGTAGTGTACCACAAAGATTAATACTAGTATATACTGTTACTGGTGTGTCATATATGGATATAGTATTCTAATTTCCTATACTTTGTGTCAATTTGTGTAGTCATATTACAGGTTTATCGCGTGAATCTGTGAGTTTTTAGGACATCGTAATTAAAATTGTCGATCACAATTGAAAAAATGTATCGAAATTGTTTTTAAATCTAATATTGATATAAATGTCCTTGAGCATTTAATTCGATTTATTGTACAGCAAATTAATAATAATAATAATAAAATATTTCATTGTACATCAAATAAAAATCAAGTTACAACACAATTAAATATAAATGGTTATAAAAATGTACAATAGGCGATTTTATTGCTATGAAAGCAATCTCTTCCAGACAACCTACTAAAAAAAATAACAACATACAGAAATAAATAATGGTACTACTTTATTGCAAAATATAATACAATGTATCTGACAATGACAGCAAGTGAAAAGAACACAAAAAAAGAATATGTAAAAAAACTCTTATGTAACTATTCTTAAAACTTTATCCTTTAGCAAATGTTGAGCAAGTAATCTTTTAAAAGATAGAGATTGGGCATGACGAATATGGACAGGTAAAGAGTTCCACAGACGAGCCGCCGAAACAGTAAAAGAGTTTTGAAAGAAAGAAGTGGAATGTATCGGTATACGAAGAGAAAAATTTAAAGAAGAGCGAAGGGTACGATCGAGCGAAGTAAAAATTTGTTCAAACTGATGTTTTAGATATGGAGGAATGAGGGTGTAGAATAGTATATTGTAACTAAGTAGTAAAAAAGCTCGAAACGAATACTCTGTTTATTTTGAGCTTCCGTTTACCAATTACAGGACGCTTAACAATTTTCGCTGGGAGTACTGTACCAGCTGCTGACAATCGCTTAGCTTGATCCTCAGATACTTCTTGGAATTATAACGGGACGTTGCCCACTTAATAAACAACTATTCACAATAAATGCTACTGACACATTTATTTCTGGGAACGGTTTGATATGTATTGGCTAAAGGCCTCGATGGTTGATCACCATGGTATTATTATTATCTATCTGTATAAATGTAGTCGTAAAATTTTATCAGAATAAAGTCAATTTTCTCTTGGTATTTTTTTTATTCGTGTATTAGTTTAGTCTGCTAAATTATTGTTTTCATCATGTAACAATTTTATTTGAAAAGAAAACAAAAAATCTAATAACACCTTGTCTTCGTCCAAAGCGGTTCTATGAAGAACCGATTGCAATGGCTTCAGATTTAAAAAGGAAGCACTAGTGCTGTACGTTTGAATTTTTTTTAACTATATTATGTCCATATATCACATATTCAAAGAAACTAAAGCTGTTCGTAAATCATCTTTTTCCTTCAATGTACTCTTAAATACAAGCATGCGAAACATAACGTCGGAGCATTATTATAGACATTTAAAATAAAATAAAATTGTAATATTGGCTTGATATTTGCTGACAATGCGTAAACAAAGGTGTGAAATAATCATAATAGAGTATGTACTAGCTCTAAAACATTTTAATGTCGGTTTAAACAAATTGCGGGCAGAGGAATACAGAAAGTAATCAATTTACGGTACTTACATTGCTGGCATAAACTGTCAAAAAATAAGAGAAAGATTACTTGAGAAATTAAATATAACTATGGACGGTTAAACTATTTTACTCGAAAATCCCTCTTAATCTCAATCCTAAATCATATTCAGAAAATAACGCAGCAACTACCACAGCAAAATTTCGTTCTGTTCCAAAATGCCGATACTATTTTTGTGGAAGAAATGTTCATTGTGTCAGTTGCCTGTATTAAACGAAAATAGCCAACTCAGTACCAAAAAAGGCCATTTTGCAAACATTAGCAAATTTAAACTACTAAATCTTGACACACGAAAAGTAAATGTTATAACAGAGGATGACTTACAACAATGAACTAATGATTCACTATCTGTCATATCTGCTGCATCACCAAATAGTTAAAGGGAGGCTATTGTACCTATGACTATAAGTGAATATAAAGAGGAGGTTTTTATACAGAAACTTCGGCCAAATAATTAAACTAAAAATGGAACCATACAGCCAAACTCTTACACTAGCATCGCTCAATTACGTATCTTTTGTTCCAGGAATTTTTCATGTAAATATTCGACTTAAAATTATACAATATAGCAATATTTAAGTTAGAAGCATCACAAATTTAAACCGTTATTAAGTGTAAATAACCCCTGGCACGATGTCATAATTGGTCAAGATATTTAAAGAAAAAGACTTCGTTAGAATTTAATTTTGGGGAAACGCAGGAACCATTACGGATTTGTGATACCATAGAGGCGAGATACGATCCCTGTCTTTGTTTACCAATGTAGCTTATAACGAAATCGATAGCCGTTCGGTCGCAGAAGTCGCAGCCAAGAAGATAAATAAGTCATAACTTCTATGTTCAAGCGTGTAACGACGCTAAGTAAGCTATGACTGTCTAGTATGCTCTGAGATCAAACTGAGGTACGCGCAGTCACACGTAGCGCTTACCAAAGCGACACCCTCAGTAAAACTTAACATCGATTTCAAGGGTTCAAAACCCCTAAAAGACACGGAATAATTACAATTATGTCCATAATTAATGATATCAGTTAGTTTTCCTTCGATTTTGCATTTAAAAATACTGTAGTTAGTTACTTAAACGATGTATTACATAATTTTGAAACAACTATGTATATAAATTAAAATAAAGGAACTTGTATCTAGGAATAGCTTGAAGTAGGACGACGCCAAACAACCGTCAAAGAAATGACTATTTGGCCATTACCTGAAACGATAGAATGAGACATTATGGAAAAGTGTTCAACAGAGTCTTAGATCCAAATGTTTGTATATTACTGACTGGGAAAGGGTACCATTTGTGCCTTTTTTTCTGTACGTCAGTTACTCTGCACAGCTACAAAAATGACTTCTTATGAACAATTGGGCAATTACTCAAGAAGAAATCCAAATGGGATTTTCCTACTTGCGCTGGCTGACAATTCCATCACAGAATAAAAGCAACTGCCACAGACTAATCCTAATTATTCTTGTTACATATTTAAATGAAAAAAAAAGATACGATAATGAACAGATATTGAGCCCCACTATCGTCTAATGATAAGGATACTGATGATTCTGAAACGTTTGAACATATAGTACCTTAAACACCACCGGAGGTAAAATCCCAGCGATATCAGAAGGTAATGCCGAGCTTTCAGTGAGTAAGCATAAAAGAGTTGAAGTGCAGAGTTCTACTCATCAAGTCAAATCCTCAGCTCGCCGAGGTCAGGTACAAAGTAATCTTATTAATACTAGGCATGAAAAAAAGTAGTAAAATGTACCTAATTCTTATATAATTTTAATACCTAATGATGACTGGTTTTCGACGGCGAAAAACGTACCTATACAACTATGTTCTTAGTGTTTACTGTCAATTAAATTAAGGTTATTTTGCTATCACACTGTCAACATGTACGTGTCATAGGTATTGTGAGTCCAAATTCATTGTTCAATGTTTAATTTATTAAACTGTCTTTCGTTGTGTTTTAATACAATGTCCATATATAAAATAACTTAATAATAAGAAATTTGGAAATTGGTGGATATCCACATGACAACATTCTTACCTCAGAATTCAGTTAAACAAAGAAAGTATTTTTTGACATTTTACTGTGTTTGTCATTAAACATTAAGAATTTTAAATGTCTGAATTAAAGAATTCGGATGATGAAAAAATATTAAAAGAAATTGCCAATTCAGATGAAAACGAATTACCTACGCAAACACAAGATGTCGCAGCGTGTATCGTCAGTAGTAGTAGTAGTATCGAAGGTAAGATTGATACTTTAAAAGGAAAAAATGGCATAATAACTGATAATAATGGAACCCCTCTTAAAGGAAAAAATTGTAGAAAAAAAGAAAAAGTAAGAAACATACACTTGGAAATGCCTGCAACAAACTCAACTAGTACACAACCTCAAGCTCAAATACCACCTCGATTTAATAGACAGCAGTACCAGTACTCTTCAGTCCATGATTTTGTTTTAAATCAAATGAGTCCTTTATATGGACCTAACAGATCAAAATATTTGGAAAATATTTCTTATCTACCACACTACCAATATATGCAAAACAATTTTGTTAATCTTTTAAGAACACATAACCATGTTGGTAGCCTTCCAAATTCTCCTTTGTCCCAATCAAATTATACCTTACATGCATGGAGTAATCCTAATACTCCAATATATAATGAACAAACCTCCCCCCGGTTTCTTCAAAATATGATGCAACATCCTCTCCTTAATCATACATATTCAAGACATCATAATTTACAATTTAGACAGGAACAGAGACCAGTCCCTGTAAATAACGATAATACTAATAAAAGTACTCCTACGAAAAGAAAGAGTAAAAAGTTAGACCAAGAAGAGAGGACTTTTGAACCATATTTAAAAGTTGATGAGGTAGAAATTGGTTTAAAAGGCAATGTTCTGATTGAAGGTGTCTTAAGAATAAACCCAAAGCAATTCCAACATGCATATGTATCAAGTAGTGATCGCAGCCTACAGGACATTCTTATAGATGGAATTAAAAACAGAAACAGAGCATTAGAAGGAGATGCAGTTATTGTACAAATACTTGATCAAGCTGATGAAAATAATGAAGAAATTAAGCAGAAAAAAGGAAAAGTTGTTTATATAAAAGAAAAAGTACATACCAGAACTTGCATAGGCCTTTTAAAATTGATGCCAGACAAAAATAGGCAAAGAGCATTATTTGTGCCTAGGGACCATAGAGTTCCAAGACTTAATATACCATTTACATGCTGGCCAGATAATTTCTATACAGAAGCAAAAGCTTATGAAAATACTCTATTCTTAGCAGAAATTGTAAGTTGGAATGACACTAGATTTGCAGTGGGTAAAATAATATGTAATATTGGTCAATCTGGAGATATGCTCTCAGAGGCAAAAGCAATTCTAGCACAAACAGATTTAGATGTAACTCCTTTTGGGCCAGAAGTCAGAGATCTGTATCCACGATTAGATTATGTTATATCTAAAGAAGAAATTGAAGTAAGAGAAGATTGCCGAAAATTATGTATTTTCAGTATTGATCCACAAAATTGTCGTGATATTGATGATGCTATGTCATGCAGAAAACTTGAAAATGGAAATTATGAAATTGGTGTACATATATCAGATGTAACACATTTCTTGACTGAAAATACCATATTAGATGAAAAAGTTGCTGATAAAGCTACTACAATTTATTTGGTAGAGAAAGCTTACCATATGCTTCCTGATGACCTGTGTATGCTATGTTCTTTATTCCCCGGTGTGGATAAACTTGCATTTTCGATTTTTTGGGAGATAACAAATGATGCAAGAGTATTGAACCACAGATTTTCAAAAACTGTCATACATTCCTGTTGTCAATTAAGCTACGATCATGCTCAGGCTGTATTAGATGAAAGAGATAATTCTAAATTGAATTTTCCAGAGATTTATAATGATTTTAAATGTGAAGATGTATCTGAGACAATTAGAATTTTAGGAAGGATTTCTTCAATATTTCGAAAGTCTAGATTTGATAATGGAGCACTCCGTATTGATCAACCAAAGACTTCTTTTCATTTAAACCCTACCACTGGCCTTCCTGATTCACTCTGGATATATGAAAGCAAAACAAGCCATCAGCTAATTGAAGAGTTCATGTTACTTGCTAATATGACTGTAGCAAAGAGAATTTATGATGACCATCCAAAACTAGCATTTTTACGGTGCCATCCACCACCTAGTGGGTATATGTTGCAACAACTTGCTAAATCTCTTAAACCGATGGGTATTGAATTAGATATTTCCTCTGCTGGTAATTTACACAACTCATTATTACAATACATTGGATCTGACAATACAGATAAAGGCAAAGCTATGGTTCTTAACATGCTGTGTGCTAAACCAATGACTAGAGCTAAATATTTCTGTGCTGGAGGTTGTGACGATGATGATTTTCATCATTATGCTCTAAATGTTCCACTATACACACATTTTACTAGTCCTATTCGACGCTATGCAGACATCATGGTGCACAGGTAATTGTGAAATAAATATTTTTTTCATATTTTCATTTCATTTGGATTATTGATAAATATTGCTAATTTTTTAGACTACTATCAGCAAGTTTGAATTACATTGAAGTACCTAAATGGGAAATTGACAAAGTTAGAACTGTAGCTGCACAATGTAACAAACAGAAGTACAATGCTAAAAGAGCAAATGAACTGTCTACTGAGTTGTATACATTAAAATACATAGAGATGAATTCTCCATTTGTAACAGAGGCTGTTGTTGTTGAAGTACGAGAAAAGTACATTGATGTTATTGTTGTAGCTATGAGTTTAAATAGAAGAATATTCTTTAATAATGTAAGTATCTTAAAGCAACTCCAATAAAATGAATCAAGCTATAACAATTATTTTAATCCTTGTGAAAAATTTTGTAATATAAAGTCATAGTCATTTTGTAATATAATAAAAATATTTTATATTTACAAAAGTGAATTTCTTAGATTGAATGGCATATTTAGTTATATTTTAAAAAAATTTATTCAAAATTTTTCTTCATTATTGTAATTAAAATCCACATAAGCTATTCAATTGTAAAAAGAAAGCAGTAAAGTACTTTAGGGTTATATTATTCATAAATAGTTTTAATTGTAAAATTTACTACTTTACTTAATTTTACATTATTGCAAATATATGTAAAATGGTATATTTTAATCAGTAATTGCTATACATTATTAACAAAATTTAATAAATACAAGATTTATTACATTTATTTATAATGTATAGGAAATTATTATCAAGATTTCACTTTAACCTTTGTTTTCAAACATGGAATGAAAACTTTATACCTTGGATTATAGCAATTGTACTTTGAAATGGTAATGCGTTTTCGATGCATATATAAATTTACATTTAAAGCAGCTTCTCGGAACATGTGTAGACAGTGAACCGGATGCCGTGTCCTTTTGACCTCAATAACAGGCATTTTGTATGTTTACAAAGAGTACCATCCTGTGCACATGACAACTATTGTTTTTATCAAATTTATTAATATGAAATATATATCTATATTTACTCCTAGTGATTTATATTCATCCATAAACACATGTAAATGTATATTTTTCAGGATTTCCCAGGAGAATATAAGTGTATTAAAAATGATGCAGGTGTGAAACTATCTAAGATGGAATTATTATGGAAATCGACTGACAATTTACCAGATATAAAACAAGTGATAGAAGTTTTTTCCATAGTAAAAGTAGAGTTAAACAGAGATGAAGATATGGTTAAAGTTGACACTAAACTTGTTAGACCTGTCTGAAATTCATAGAAATAAAATGTTAGTTCGTTTTTACCATATCGACTTTTTAGTAATAGATGTGTGACACAACTTGAATTTTAGATGGTAGCAAAGGTATTAGAGTTAGCTCTATTTTATTATATACGAAATTTTAAAGAAGGTTAGGTTTTATTTATAGAAATATGTTTTACATTATGCAAATTTATTAACATGAATCTTTAACATTGATAACTACTATATTTCAAAATTTACGCAATTATTTTTTTGAATGGTTTATTAATATAAAGTGATGTACAAAAGCAATGTGACGTAAAGTTTTAAATTTTTTAATGATGTTTTTAATGATGTACATTGTTAATCTAATTATAAAATGTATTAGAATATCAAATAATTCATAATGATTATTTCGTAAAATGAAATCCTCGCACAATGTTTACTTAAATTTAAGTATTTTAATTATACAATTTTTTTTACGTATCTAATGAATGTTTTCCTTAATATGTATTTTTTGTCGACGCTTTTTATCTAATACTTTTGCACTAACATTTTATAATTATTATCATTCCTTCTGTTGTGTGGTATAGCCACTAAGTACAAGATATTGTATCAAATTATAATTAAGAACAAAACCGAATGCTCAATCAGCAATCACTTTTAGGAAATAAAGACAAATGAGTAATTAACTATTTTAATTTTTAAATCATTGATGATTATCAAAATATCTACCATGTGTGGTGCAGTAGTTCATATTCTGTTGTAGTCATGTATTGTGAGTTTATTCCTCCATGGGAAAATATTTGTACTGCAATACCATATATACTTAAAGGTCACCATAGCTTCTGCAACTTCACAAATGTTGTGCTTGTCTATTTATTTATTTATATTTATTTACAGGCATATACCCGTACACACAAAAACTTAATACTAAAACATATTTTATATAAATACATATATTCATTTCCGATTACAGTCGCGTGGCACAGATAACCAGTATATGGAGAAACGTTTATTGTAGTGTTCAGTGAGTGTTTTCGTAATATCATTATCTGACTCTCGGGCACTTGTTCAAAACGAAGCGTCTTCTGACTATGGCAAAATAATCGTCCACTCCCTCGACGGTAAACGTAGCCGATGCACTACAATAACGAGGCATTCTCATAATGATACGATATGCATTATTATAAAGTACACGTATGGTACTTCGCGCAAATCTGGTGCACCTAGCACACAGTTGACACGTGTAGAAATTTGGGCAGTTATCCTTAAACAATATCAGTTTCACCTCTTTAGTACAACACGAAAACCTACGTTTGAACATGTTACTGCAAACTACGAAGATTCTTTCACGTTCTAAATTATCATATATATGCAACCTCAGACACACTGGAGGTATTCTTTCTGAACCCCTTCTCGTTCGAAATATAGTAATTTTAATTTTGGTAATATTATAAAGCAGGCCATGACTACAAAACACTCACAAATAAGAAGAGTCGTTAAGTCCGTTAATCGTGGAACTGAAAAGAGCCATATCAGCTGCGTTACTGAAATTGTTAAGACAAGTATCATCAATATAGCAACCAGCCTTGGTACTTCTTAGTTCCTCAATCAAATCGTTAACCTACAAATTAAAAATTTCCGGGGAAATAAGTGCCCTAAAGTACACCACATTGTAACCGATATTCATCAGTAACCCCATTTAACGACATTAATCTGGTTCTCGTACCAGAATATCAACAAATTTACGGTGCTAGAGAAACTGAAGATCTGACTGTAACTTTTTTCTCCAGAGATGATAACTGACCCGGTCAAAAGAACGACTAAGATCTAAAAAACTAGCGTATCCCTGTTTATATAATAGAAGACTTAACACAAAAAATAGCCGTATTGGTGTAGAGTTTCGGATGAAAACCAAACTAAGCATCACTAGGTTTGATGTTACGTTTAAGATCAAGGTTAATAGACCTTTCTAGTATCTCACTTAAGATTGTTCCTATTGAAATAGGCCTGTTATTGTTAATACTAGAAAGGTCACCGGAGATATTCCTTGTTGTAGAAATAACCACAGTTCTTATAACATTTTTTGGCAAATATGCACACATAGAGATACGCTAAGTGATGACATATGGTATCACCAGCTAATGGAATATGCTCTATGCACAAACTGTTACACCCAGGCGACTTCTCTCGTTTAATTTCCGTACATTAGCTACATCACCTGGCTGAAGATGTAAACCGTCTTGCCACATTCATGTGTCTGTCGTAAATATACTTTTCTCAATAGAAGCAGGTAAAGATTCATCCTTGAAGTGCTGTGAAAATAATTTAGATATTTTATTTAGTTCGTGTATATCTTCTACACAATCAGGTAAGATTAATTTATGACCTAGTTGTTTAGTAGCCTTCCAAAATTTTGTAAAGAACTTAGAAGCCTGATGGGTTGCAAAAATATTAATTTTATTAGTTCTTCATTATTTTGACACCACTTCAGTTTATTTTTAAATAACTTTCTACTGTCGTTCATGTTCTGATATACACTGCCGGCCAAAAGTTTGAGACCACTTTGCACACAGGTTATAATTTGCAAAATATTTTAAATCTGCGTATGA
>DWQX01003684.1:0-17032 GCA_018245475.1 Pharmacophagus antenor
CCCCCCCCCCCCCCCCCCCCCCCCCCCCCCCCCCCCCCCCCCCCCCCCCCCCCCCCCCCCCCCCCCCCCCCCCCTTTCCAAGCACTAGGTGGTTATTATCTAGTCTATTACTTTTCTGTCAGCAAGAGTAAATTATTGAATGGATGATTTATTTTTTTAAATACTAATAAATGGCAGAAGTCAAAAAGATAAAAAATATTATTCAAACCGAGCGATCCTGCTGTAAAGTCTATTATACCACTTTTTAACCCACTCATAGAAGTAGATGAGTGTGCCATTTTTCAATTTAATAAATAAGATCTGAAAGAAAATACATGAAAAGAAATTGTAAACAAATTTATAATTATTTTAATACAACAGCTCTAATTGAATAAAATTTATAGTCACAAAATTCACACAAATAAAAATTTATGAAATAAATCATTCGTAGATTTTGCTGTACGCATTTCAATAATTAAGATAATTTAATTTATTTATGCGAAATTCTTACAGCTACTCTTCAATAGCTTTCGGAAAAAAAAAAATTAATTATAAGCAAATTGTTACACAAGTTATAATATTTTTTATTTGTGAAAAAAATGGAATATAGGAAGATAGGTTATCTCCTTAGACTCTTACATTACGTTTTTTATACAAACGTTTTGTTATTTATATTAAGATAAGAAATAACCGATTTATTTTTAAGGCTTTAGTATGATACTTACATACTGATGAATTTAATAAGTTTTTTTACACTGCACTTGGTTAATCTTAGTAAGATTAAGTCAAATTTTAATAAATAAATATATTTTATGGAAAATCACGAACAAAACATGCGACATGCGATAATACGACCTCTAACGTATATGTATACCATCATAAATGTTATACTATTATTGGTTCACTATTTAAGGATTAACCATAGACAAGAATTAAAAGTCAACATTTCCAAGAGTTGGTTGACCGTTGCTCATTGCTTATGAAATCGTAAGCAATAACTATGATGTCCTTTTAAATGTTATTTTAAACTTTTATCCAAGTATGATACTGTGTTTTTGTTGTTTTTGTTAGAAATAAATAAATTATTATACTCTAATTAATACCTAAATGAAATAATTAAATTTTGTAATAATATGAAATGTTAAAAAGTTTATTTAGGTTTTTTTTTTAAATCTTTATTATATTAATAAGATGACAGATGCGTCTTTACTGGATTATAGTTTGAAGAGTAATTATTAATTTTTATTTATGTATGAATAAAATTTACATTACTTAATAAGATCACCCACTTGAATAAACATTGAAACTGTTGCATTTACATTAACTAATTTTTTAACTACTTGACAAAAAATGTGAAATAGTAGATAGCAACCAATGTAAAGAAATATTTTGCATGCAAGTTTTCTCTAATTTTAAGCGTTTGTTTTATGACTGTAGCCGCAAACGCAAGTGCACGCGTTAAACTTGTAACACCCTTGTTTTTATATTAAAAATAGGATTTTTTTGTTGTGTTTAGACGAGATATTGAAGTGTCTGAGTAATTTTAGAAGCATTACAAAAACGATTATAGCTATCGGTATTTTAACTGTTAAACTGATAGTATTGGCTGAATGATAAATTTATATAATTACTAAAATAAGCCAAACAAGCCAGTAGTTTTACAGCCAAACTTCTTTTAATTAACCCACGATAAGTAGGGGTTCTAAATTCCATACGTATTTTTCTGTTTTTAAGTATATCCACGAATAACGTTGAAAAAGAGTGATATATTGGATATAATAGATATGTTATGAACTGACTAATGACAATCCTGTAATATTTTGACATACCAAATTCATTTACGAAGGTCGTTATGTGTTCGTCGATTTATATATAATAAAAGAAATGCCAATAATTATAATTTTCTCTGCTTGTGCATAGCATAATATTTTGAGTAAAATAATATGTAAGCAAATTATGTTTATATAACTTTAAATTTTTGTATATATATATTATAGTCTGGTAACGGTATTAGTAGACTTTGAAAACATTAACATATGAATGAAGTGTTCGAAAACATGGTTGTTTTTCAGATATCCTCTATGATTTTAAATATAGTTATTATTTGATTTTACTCTGTTTCTGGCAGCAAAAACATGATATACTAATTCAAAACTGATTTCATTGTTTTTACAATTTATTTTAATAACCTAATTGTTAGCGTCCGAGTGATTTTGGTATAGCAAAGTTGTTATTAGCCATAAATATGACTTTGAACTCATTTTAACGATCAAAGTAAGTGTCTCGATTAGTTCAATAACTCTACTTTAATAAAGTTTTTGTATTTAAATGGTTAGTGTGTTTAATAATGGGAAAAACAATGTGAAATTTTGACGTGTCTATTTTTTAGTTTCTCGTTCGGCCGCCATATTTGTCCTTTTATATTTTATTCTTATATAGATTTCCAATTGACTGAAGTAACTATCTTTTTTTTTATTTTACAAAAATATGCTTTTGCATACTATTGATTGAGAAGTTTTATTGTGGGAGAAATATAAAAATAAAACTTTAAATAAGTTATGTTGCTTTTACGAAATCTTTCGCGTCTTTGTTATTTAGGTAATCAGGATGGTTGTTGGGTCGGCGACGTACCCAGGGAAGCAAGTGCTTCATAAAATGCAGCCGATGGGCATGACTCCTCGTGAGCTCTCGGAATACGACGACTTGGCCACAGCACTTATAGTTGATCCATATCTTAGCATAACAACACATAAGATGAACATACGATACAGACCATTGAAAATGAATAAAGAAGAATTAAAAAACATAATAAAGGAGTTTATACAAACACAGGATTATACTAAAGCGTATAGTAAATTGGCCAATGGAGAATGGATGCCAAGACATTTTATAAAAAATAAACATCAACAAAACAAACTTAGAGAACATGTTGGTAACAAAATATTAATTAAATTTTTTATATAGTATTGTGTACCAAAATTTGTAATCAATATTTATTTTCAGATTTATCGATACCTAAGGGTTTTTGACAAAAAGGCTGGATTTGTAATAGAACCTTGTTATAGGTATTCTTTAGAAGGAAGAGTTGGAGCTAAAATTTCAACTACTAAGAAGTTTTTTAAACATGAAAGAATTGATTTTCTTGTTGGTTGTATAGCAGAAATGACTGAAGAAGAAGAAAAACAATTATTGCACCCAGGCAAAAATGACTTTTCTGTTATGTATAGCTGTAGAAAAAATTGTGCCCAATTATGGTTGGGACCAGCTGCCTACATAAACCATGATTGTAGGCCAACATGTACTTTTGAAGCCACAGATAGAGGAAAAGCTTTTGTTCGTGTCTTAAGGGACATTGAAGTTGGGGAAGAAATAACTTGTTTTTATGGTGAAGATTTTTTTGGCAATGGAAACTGCTACTGTGAATGTGAGACTTGTGAAAGAAGGGGGAAAGGAGCATTTTCTGTCAAGAATGCTCACATTGATGAGCAAGCTACAAGGTATAGATTTAGGGAAACAGATAATAGAATAAATAGGACTAAAGCCAAACAAAGTCAAAAATTAGATAATGGAAAAAATTCAGAAAAAGTTCGTATATCAAATAGACAAGTTTCTAATATTGTGTCACCTCTAAGTATAAAGGAAATGAAGCAAAAAGGATTGACAAAATATGATGCTGAATTACTTATAGCTCAAGGTTGTATTGCTGATGTTGTTGAAAGATCAGTAGATAAAGACTCACAAGGGAGTAGAGAATCATCAGCATCTAGAAGAGGTGAACGCCTTAGACGGAGAGCAGATAGTGGTCGAATTCTGAATGGTGTTTCTGCAACTGTGACTACTAATACAGCTCAATGTCAGGAGCAGCAAGCATCTCGGTGTTGTAGTGTAACTAGTTCACAAAGTAGTAATGATTCTCATTCTGGTATAGTTTTGAGAAGTCACAAACGTTTGATTGATACTTGTATCCAAATACCTTGTGCTAAAGACAGAAATAGTAAAAGTAGTTCAGAATCTAAAGTAGGGAGAAACCATAGTATTAGTAAAGCAGAATCAATTATGAATGATTCTCTTGACAAAAATAACATGCAAATCAAAGAAGAACTTGATCAAGATACCTCAAAAGGGATCTGTGAATCAGAAACTATGTGTAGTAATGTTAGTAAATTTGACATTAGAACAGACACTAACAATGACTCAAAAGAATCTCTGCTAGAAAGACCTGAATCATGTACTTCCATTATAACATTGAAGAAAGAAGGTTTTGTTAATTCAGATGGTAATGAACAAAAATTAGAAAAAGTTGAGTGTGTAAGTGATAAAACATGCTTAAAAAGTGAAATTTGTGATTATAGAGAAAATGTTAATCCAAGTGAGTCTAAAGATAGTAAGGTAAGCAAGCATAAAGTTGATGTATCTCACAGGACAGAAGAGGTAAAGAAAGAATCAGAATCAGGACCTCTTTGGTTAGCTGACAATACTAACAAAAGTAGTGATTGTCCTTGTACACCTCCACGAAGAGGTTTAAAGCTAACATTACGAGTAAAACGAAGTCCTGTTGTTGAAGAAGTAATGGATTGTGGAAACACTACAGAAGTACCAGAGTATGAAGTTCTGCGACTAGAGGGTGTTGATCCTGTAACAGCCCGACGTTTGAAAAAGCGACGTCGTTCAAAAGAACGTCATCGTAAACACAGTCCAATCCGTCCTTTGCCTCCCATGAAAAGATTAAGATTGATTTTTGGTAATGAAAGTCGAACTATAGATTTACCTACTATTTCGGCAGACTGACAGCTGCAATTACCTTATAGTTATTTTTCCACCGCGATTATTCAATTATTAGTTTAATTATAATTGACTAGGAATTTTATCTAGTATTTATTTTGTGATGTGAACATTCATATTTGAATATTATGTGATAGGCTTGATGCCTATATTGATCAAAGTGATTATCCCAAAATATTTATTACAAAAATAAGTGTAAAATCTGTCATTGAGTACAGAATTATTGTTATCCTTTGATCTTTTAGTGAAATTGTATTAATATAACAATAAATTTGTTTTATTTTCTATTTCAAAAGTAGACAAACTGTATTTGGATTTTTATCATTCTTTTATTATTACAATTTAGTTCATTGATTAACATTATCCAATAATTGAAATTAATTATGAAGTTACGTCTAATATAATATTTATCTTTGGGTATATAGCACTAGGGACATATAGAGGTGTAATAAAGTGAAGGAGAATCTAGTTAGAACCTTTAATATACTAATGTTAATGCTGTGCCGGGATTACTCAATTTTGACATGCGTGAGTTACGCGATCCATATTTTATACGCTTATAATAAAAAATTATCGTAATATCTGAAACTCTTGCAAGGAATGTATTGCACTAATGTAATTAGATTTTAAGGTATGCAGGATGGAAAAGGTCATTATGTGTAAATATGCTATATAGTTATTGCTTTGTTCTTTCCAAGTGTAATAAGTATTTTTACTTTCATTTGGAGGTACCTCCTAAATGGCTAATTTGAACAATGCCAGGACTGATAGATAGTATTTTTATAAGAACTTGCAAAACAGGTATTACAATAGTTATTTTTATCTTGTTAATATTAGAAATAAATTTGTTTCCAAGTATTATGTGCAAAATTGCTGATTTATGTGTACGATTTTTAAGAAGACAAAGATTTGTTACAAACAGATTGTTTAGACATGGTATGATGGGTTTGACTGCTTTGTTTTTACTGTCTTAAACTTTATTTTAAAAGTTTTATAGAATATATTTTTTTCTAAACTATGAAAAATATGGTTTTAATCTAATTTTGAGAATATAATTTATGTTAAGAGAAATAAAATATTGTTTATATTTTAAATTAATTCTAACTGCCTGGAAATGGAAACGATAAATCACTAGTTTTTGGGGATACTTTTAGAGACAAATAGTTGTTAATAACTCTGTACTAAGCAGTGTATTTATTATATGTTTGTACATAATGCATGTAGTATATAATAGGATATACCTATGATGGATCCCTTGACTCCATGTATAGCATGAAATGTAATTCCGGCTCAAAGTTCTAAATAACGATCTCCATTTGTTGATATTGTAAATGACGAAATTAGGTAAATTTTTAATTAGTACACAAAAATAATATTATAATGGTTTTCCATGTGTAGGTACTTATTAGCTTGAACACTGCCGAATCATATCGCCATTATTTTGTATAAGAAAATTAGAAATTATTTGTAATACCTTTTGAGTCATTTAATTTACCATATGTAAAACTCATTCACATAAAACTGCTAGTCTTGACTCTATGCCATTAGTGTTGAATGTCCTTCAATTTTACCACTGGCTTCTGTTTCGAATACGAACAACTACTATTGTTTATTATAAATGATAACATACTTCCTTTTTAGCATTTTGAAGGCGCGTAATTTAAAGAAAATAAATAATTATTCGAAAGGATAAAATATATGCATAATTATTTATTTTTTTAATCCCCATCAAAATGCAGGTTGGTTGATTTATTAAAAGTTGGTATTGATTTTTGTTTGTATATAAAGAGCGAATCGAAATTAAAAAAAAAAGGGTTTTATAAAGCCACATAGCAGGACTGTAATTTGAACTTACAGAAATGATGTAATAGTGATCTACTTAAATTCAATGGATAGGACTAGTGAAAGGGCCTATTCTATGTTGTAATATTAGTACCCTTTTGTTTCAGCTTTTAAAGGCTAGGTCATATAATGTCCGTGTAAGTAAATACTGTAATAATATTTTTACTTAAAAAAAATACAAATTATTTTCCTGTCGTGCTCTTATATTCTTTAATATATATAGGTTTTGTTATGTTGGCTTTAATATGTATAGGTTTGACTAACACTGAAAAGTATTGTCGTATACAGTTTAGAATGAAACATGTTTACAAATACGACTATTTTTAACCGACGAACGATCGGGGTGGATCCTTATACGTACATATTTGCTTTCGTATCTGCTTTTGATAGTCTTTGTAAGGGTAAATCTCGATGTCGAATAAAACATAAAATTTAAAATATGCTGTCTATGTACGATTTACGTTTAAATTCTTTAGTTTCAATGTTTTGTCGATTTGATTTTTTGGTATACAGGCGTAAGAACATACATCAGGTTCAACTTTAGAAATTCTTACATAGTTTCAAATGCAGTTTATAGCACAAAATGTTTCTCCTGACCCGCAGTTTATTTTTTTGTTTATCGGCTCACACGACTTCGCGTGATGTTAAGTGGCTAAGTGGTCGTAAATGGTGAAGCGTTTTAGTTCAGAATATTTCTAGCTATTACATTTATAACTGAGACATAACAGAACACAGAAATGCTGTTATGGCGGCATAATGACAATGGAGAGTTACAGCTTGCCAGACGGGTTCGAAAAACCCTAATGCTATCCAGAATCCACTATACTTGAATTGACCCGGGATCTCCGTGTTACTAAGCAAGATGTACACTACTGCACCGCGGAGTTAGTAAAAAGAAATAGCCGTGGCTTGGTCACCCTTGGCGAAGGGAAGTGAAATTTCTATGTTGGTCTAAGGCATACGGTGACTTTTTCTAAATGGTGTCAATGAATTAACTCCGGGGATATATAAGATATATAAAAGCTTTGGTATTTATTATTACTTAAGCCGTGTCGCATCTCAGATGCGGCGATGGTGTGCTGCATATATGATTTTGCAATATCAATTCTACAATGTAAACGGCAGGTAATTAACCATTCGAGACAAAAAGTATATCATATAGTTATCACTTTGGCTTAAAGGTCTCGTTACCAGGTCAAAAATCTTTAAAAAAAAATAGTTATTGCAATAAATTAGTGCTACCGTTATAAATAATAGCAGCATTATAAATAAAAGCTTCTTCAAACAATTATGACGATGAAATTTTCGTAATTACTGTAATGACACTTTGTTTTAAAAAATATTCTTCTGTGTGTAGGGTAGTTATTAAACTACACGATGTTCTTTTAAGGGAAAGTTGCAGCTTTAATATATGTAACTATTTTTAGTATAAGATTTATAAACACTATTGGTTTCCTAAATATTGAGGTAAAAGCTCACATTTATAAATGGAAGATCTACACAAGAAGATATGCAAGTAAAAGATAAAAAACTTCCTATTTAACTCAAAAATTAAAGGTGAGAAATCAAGATGAATAGTTACTGTTTTTATGTGATTTTAATTATTACAGTTTACATTGAAATATATTTGCCGAATTAATAACAAAAATTTAGTACTCGCAGTTTGTTTATTAAAAACTTAATGCAAAAGATACACATTATGCCCAATAATGACACTGGAGACCACTGCGAATGTGAGAAGAAACTGCAGAGAGTGCAACTTTTAATGACCATATCTGAAAAGACAATAAATAAACTCTATTAAATAGATTCTTATGAACAATGTTCTTGTGTACAACAGGCTATGAGTTATAAATACTTGATGTTTAATGACTGAGTTTCAAGAAAATGAATGGATGCTCATTCAATTTATGTTAAGGAGAAGGCATCAATGCTCTTATGACAGCAGTTTAACACTAGATTTACCACATCCATCATTTTAAGGGACCAACTCTATATATAGTTTCATATAACAATATGCGTTTGTCTTTTTAATCTCTTTATACTGTGTCTGGAACATTGTTTTATACATTCTATTGAAAAACAGATAAAATAAGATTATGATAATACACAAAATTACTACAAATTGGAAAAAAAAAACATAAAAATATGGTTGGTAAATCCAGTGTTAAAAAACCATCTGCTTATCAAAACAACTACTTATATGACCTTGGAATTGAGTCTGGGCCCTTAATGTTGTTACACTTCAGTTAGCTATTTATTGTGCTACAAATGCAGTTAATATCAGTCAATATTTTTGCAATAAAAATGTAATATATACCCAAAAATTTTAGTAGTTTTTGGTGCAGTTTTTTATTTTCGTTGTTATGAAATTTTCATAATAGGTGATAAATATTTAAGATTTTCTTTATAATAGAAATCGCTTGTCTATGATTTGGCATAATAGATTCAATCTTTTAATTATCCAAGCCAAATAGGTGCCATGCAAGAAAACTTGTTAATTGTAAGTTATCCAGAGTAATAAATAAATAATTAATATACTTACTTTTGGAACTCCCATTCTCTATTATCAAGTGGGCACACTTGTCGAGTTTTGAGCCAACGTGAAATACAATGAAAATGGAATGCATGCTGAAAATAAATTTTACAATTAAAACATGTATATTATTAGCAACAATATTTCATAACTTAGTATTGAAATTAATATATATATTAGGTTATTGTGATGTTTCTCACATAAAGATCTATATAAAATTTCTGATTCAAATCTTTTCATAATAATTAAAATGCTTACATTACAGACTCCCCAAGCAACTGTGCATTCCTCGCTAGTAGCAGATGCTTGGTTTGCCTGGCATTCTATGCAAAGGTCCATAATGTGGTTACGACAGATTGCGCAGTTGTCTACTACAATATCTACAAATAATTGATTTATAAGAAAATAAGTAAATTTCGTTGCAAATTATATATAACCTATACAGAAAAACAATTATTCATGACATACCCCACGCCCATAAAGCGACGGCGTTCCACTGTGGAAAAAAAATATTCAATAAAAAAATTCTTAAACCTTTATAAATTACAAAATAGCAATACAATAGCATAACTATGATGAGGCGTAATCAATGACTATACCTTTTTTACTTCGAATCTCTTTTTATCACCTTTGCCACTGCTTGAAGACGCCATTTCAACTTCCTCTTCGTCAATGTCCATTGCAGATGCCATTTTTTTTACAATTACCCTATTTTATGATTCTAAAATGTTATTAAACTGTTAACAATTTCATAAATGTTAGCTGACAATGACAGTAGTGTTATAAAAGCTGTCAGAATCAGAAACGACAACTTCACTCGATAAAGTAGAGACTATAAATTTTTTTTTTCCTATAATTTAAAATAAAATAAATTGTTTCAGTGGATATTTCTTTTCATTGATTTTTATATAATATTTATGAAAGAGATACAATCTTTAACAAACAGACAAGTTTTGTAAAATATGTATACCACAAAACTAGCATCGACAGAGACTATGAACAGTTTAAGACAGTAAAAACATTTTTGAATAAAATTAAGTTTATTATAATAAAGGGCTTAGAATTAGAGATCAGCCAAGGCTATAATTGTCTACAAATCAGGCTTTAGAGCGGCTAGCGCATTTTGGGGGCTTAACAGTTAGATCGTGAAAATCATTCACACTATAGTAATGGAGCCAGTTATTTTATATGCAGCTAAAGTTTGGGGTGTGGCTATAAATAATAAATAAAACTGATGGCGCTTAAGGAGTATTCCTAGATGTTTCATTATAAAAATAATAAAAGGATACCTCGGCCATATCATCCATAACTCTGGCAGGTATTCTTCCACTTGACCTCAAAGGTCTTGAAAAACTAAAGCTATATGAGATTAAAACAGCTAAACCACTGATAGAACTTCTAGGTAGGCTACTACAGCAGAGAGTAAACCTGTTCCTTTTTCCTCATCCGGCGTTCCAATGCCACAGGGATTTCATTTCAGTGACAATTGGCAGAGAGCTAGAAAATAAATTGAATGTTTATACACTGATAGTACTACGATAAATGAGTTGGAGCTGTGATTTCTATATAGAAGTATGAGAATAAACTCCATTAGGACTCAGTTATGCATGCAAATTACTATAGACTTTATCAGGCACAACTTGCACCAGTGCGAATACCCCTACAAATAGTTAAAAGGAACCCGGAAATATACATTTAGAGTAGATTTTTTAACCAGTTTTTAGTAGTACATAACAGTACCATAGAAGTATAATATATGTACATAAATTTTGGCAGATCACGGTCGCATAAAGGCATATCTTTTCAGGATCGGTTTAGTAGTTGACTTCTACTACAACTCTAACATTATAACGAAAGAGACTATAAATTATATACTTTTTCGGTGTCCCTGTTTCGCAAACCCCCGTTATTATCACGAGCAGAGATTTATGTTATTATTAGAATGAGAAGTGAAAATTTCACCATAAAATCTTTTTTGCAATGGATCCTAAAAGACAAAAAGAGCGCAGAACTCCTTGAATATTGCAAGCGAATTATGACTGCAAAGTTTTATAAATTTTCTCAGTTATATAAATTGGGAGTGAAAAAAAAATAAATTAAACGCAACTTTTGTTCATACGTATGACGAACATGTAGTGATCAATTTTATTTAAAAATTAAGCGGCGTAATTTTTTAATTCGTATTCATTCAAGTTTCTGTCGTTGGTGTAGCTTTTTCTTTTGTAAGAATTCTTCCAAATTTCATAGAAGCAAACTGTTGCTTGAAATCTGTAACAAACTAGAAGTGGCACCGAGACGTGTGTAATTAGTGTCCAGGCCCATACTCCATAAAATTCCATCTGTAAAACATTAACGTAATTATTTTTCTCTATTTATCGTTTTAAGTCGAAATATTCTGATTCAATCTGCAACACTATTTTTCAAATATTTTTACGTATTAAGAAGTTAAACTGGTGTCGTACTTTTAATAATAGCATTTTTTTCATTCTTGTACAAGTTACAGATATATTTTAAAATTGTTACCAATTATGCTCTTTTTTATGCGATATATCATAATAATTTTCTTATTATTAAATACACTTATTTTTTAAAATTTATCAAAACCCTGAAATATGTTTTTAAATTAATTTGTACTTGTAGTGGATGATATTCCGCTCGGGCGTTTTTCACTCGATTTAGTAACCACAATGCAAAGTTTCCAACTAGTAGAAAAGTCACCAATTGCCGCCCAACTCGTTCACCGTTCATTGCGACACATCGTCGCGTCCAACCATCCAAGACAAGCAACGTTTGGCAGGAGCTTTGTATCACTGCGCATAGCGGAGATATTATCCTAGAAATTAGGAAAAGTTTTTTTTATTTCATTTAGATATATTGTTAGTTTATTTAACAGGTAATCTTTTTGAATGAAAAAAATAATCTTAATATTAACACAGTTAAAATTTTTGGGTGGTATATAAGAAGAAACAGTATATAGAGGTTGATATTTTAAATCCACTATTATAATTTAAATATGTATCCAATAAATGCTACAGTATAGAATTTCACTATTTAATAATTATTAAATTAGATTTATTAATTTTTCATTGATATCTATATTTAGATCTTTGGGAGTATTTGTAGTTTTCATGATTATATTTTTGTTGTTTGTAGACGGTACTTATCACGTATGAATGATTACAATCACCTCGTAGCTCGGCGTCCTTCAGGATATCGTTGAATTAGAAATCCAGCTCCGATTATTTGAAATAAATAATACACGTAGACACCGCATTGCGTCACAAGCAACAGTGCGTGCTCCAAAGGCATGGTTAAAGAAACTTTGCGCAACGTCAATGAACGCATTCTTTGAATGCAGGCTCCTGAGCCGATAGTCATGAGGACAAACAGTACTGTTTCCCAAATATTGATCTAAAAACAACAAATTGATTTTTAATTTTATTAGTTTGTACTATATAGATAATATTTTTAAATTGAACTAATTAATTTAGACTTCTTATGTATCTCATATTTTAAATATTTTTTGGTTTTGAACTTTAGGATCCTTTTAAATTTATGACAAAACGTATTTGCTTGCCGTGATTTTCTTGTGAAAGCGTATTAATAATTAATTAAAATAATAAAGGTGCGTGCATTATACCTGTAACAGAGCCAGTTCGACGTGTTTTTCGTTTTGAAAGAGTCCGTTGAAAAGCATTAGGCTTACTATAGTACCAGCGAGTACCGTAATACCCATGAATAGTCCTTTGTGCGCACTACCGCAATCCACTGAGAAGTGGTTGTTAGGTTTGACAAGTGCACTGCATGGTTTATCTTCTTTTGCTGAATGTCCTTTAGAAGTAACGTCCTTGAAGTTTTTCTGAAAATTGTTGTCATAATACATATTTTCAACTGCCTTGCATTGTTGATTGCTTCTGTGGCGCAGTTACCCCACTTGTCTTGTAACGTGGAGGTCCCGGGTTCGATTCCCGGGCCACAGGAGTAGTGGAATCTAGATGGTGGTAATGTTTTCAAAACCCGCCAGGCTAGCTACCATCCTCAATGTCAATCCTCCGCTGTAACAGTATTGCTGTGGTTCCGGAATTCATGCATGTGAGATCCAGATGTATTCTGGGCGAACACGCTTCACCATCTACGGCCTCATTGTCATTTAACATTAGGTGAAAATGAAGCCGAGATAAAAAGAAACAAAACAAATAATTGCAATGTATCCAACCGTTTGGTATTTACATAGCTGATCTTAGGCATGCCAGACCTACACTAGATTTCATAGAAAAAATCTATTAGGTATATCAATTATTTTTGTTATTTGCATGGAGTATTAATGCAACATTGTCTCACAATATATAAATAATTTTTTTACCGTCATCAGAACTTTTTGTGTAGGATAAATAACTGAATCAGCGTTGAATTCGCGCATCTGTACTAGCCGGTTATATTTAATTTGCATTACTGAATGTTTCCAGTTATCGTATAGGCGGTGGCTAAAATCAGATTTGTGGGATTTGTGACACTTTTATAACATAGGACCGTTTATGGATAATAGTTTTATTAAATGCGAGAATGGCGCATAATAATTAAGTTAAATATATTAATAATAATTATTTTAAAACTATTCAAGTGAAGAAAATACTTTTTCTTGATTATAATTAATATTATATTATATATTAAGTTTTTCTTGATAAATTTAAGGACCTGTAAAAGCGGCATAACATTCGACAAAATCGAGATTCGAAATTATGAAAATTTATTTTTATCATTATTTTTTTTTTTTCGTAAATTTTGCAGTAAATAATAAATGTTGAAAATATTGAATGACATATTTACCGAACCAGGCACTGTGCAGATGTCATTCCAAATAACGACTATTATGATTGAACATAATAAGCTATACTCAACTCCGCAAGGGCGCAAATAAGGATTTACTGTTCTGATTAGAGGCGTAATAATGTTAGATATATTGCAACTCCAAAAATCTGTTGGAAAAGTATTATTTTTGGCGTATTTGTTAGCGCCTTCTATAAAATTTGTGGAAGAAATTTCAGCTAGTTTCTTTATAGATGTATATCTAATAAATGGTGGACTATTATAGGCTACAGCGATGATATCATCTCTTGTTTCTTGAATGATAACATTAAGCCATTCACATACATTTGTGGCGATTAAATGCATCAAACCGAATCTGTCAAGTACAACACCGCGCATGGGATCCAATATCTGCAAGTGTTATAAATATAAAAAATTTGTTACTGTAAGAAAAATTTACGCAAATAAGTCATAAGATAGTTTAGAAATATTTCGTGCTGAATTGAGAGTTGTCTACTGTATACATTTTTGGTAAATGAGTTATAGGTTAATACAGACGTTTTCTTTCCAAAGTAATTCACACATATACTTTTTTTTATTGTTTTTGAGCTAATATTTAACTTTTATTACACCTGATATTATTTGACAATGAGGCCGTAGGTGGTGAAGCTTGTTCGCCTAGAATACTCCGAGCCCATACACGATGACTGCCGTTACAACACGGTAATACTGTTATGATTGCAGATTGGTACTGAGGCTGGTAGCTGGCCAGATGTTTTCGCAAAACTCTACCACAGTCGAAACTCCACTATATCCTTGGCCCGGGAAATTCACCCGGGACCTTCGCTATACAAGGCAAGCGGTAAACCTCAGCGCCACGGTGATAGTAAAATTGTGAATTACTTTGGAAAGAAAAACTTTTTTAACATTCCATGATTCCATATTCTGGCACATCATCAGTTCACAAACGTAATATTAACTAAGTAAATAAATAACATTTAAATTATTTTAAACAATGTTAAGTAAACCGGAATAAATAATATTAAAAAGTTACATACATCTGTGTAGGAAAAAATGAAAACAGTTTGTGCCACCAAGAATAAAATTCGGAGTGTCGGTTTTAAGGCCACAATTATGAGTTGGCAGTCACCAGAAAGATCGAAGTACTCGGCGATTTGTAAACAGGAGTATATAATGGAGCCAACGCTGAAACCTGCCACGCCCATGTGCAAGTAGAAACTACCATAACGCGTACGCTTAATGTTATCTGCATAAATTAAGTAAAAAGAAAACAATTGCATTATAAAATTAACAGTATTTATGCTGTAAATATCTACATAACAGCAGTGAACGGTATTTGGAGCTTTATATGAATTTATATGAAATATTATGTAAAATACACTTGTAATTCATTTAAATTACAATCAATGTACATCGTATTATGAGGGATTTTATTGTAATTTAAACTTAATGTATACTAACAAATTTATTAATACCTTTGTTGCTTTTCTTCGCTCTGCTTAAATGGTAAAACGTATATCCCAAAAATATCATACTAGTAGAATATAAATAAATAGTAAAAACCTGTGAAAATAAAAAAAAATATTGTTGTTTTTAACGTAACACTTCTTATTCCTTTCACGATGGATTTTAATTGATATCTTCAGTAGCGCTAAATTGATTACGCTCTAAAAGTGTCACTTCAATTTATTGCAGTAGCTGAGCGTTATATAAGGAAGAGTAAGGTTATTGAGAACGGCGGGTAATTGGGAATAGTGTGATAACTGAATTCCTACCTACATTACCCCATGTGGCACAGATTCACACAGCTTTCATACGCTTCCTTTGCCACCGCATATTTCAAATAAAACGGTACTATTGGACCTTACTATCTTCGGTCCACTAAAGAAGGCGAATAAAAGACAATAGGAGAAAAGAAAGTTAATTAAGCCTTTGAAAATGGCTATAAAATGAGTAAATTTAATGAGTATATTTAATGATGGATAGAAGACAATCAAAACGAAAAAGAATATTATTGTATATTCTGTTGATAAATAAGAAACAAATATACGAGACTGGATTATATGAGTATTTTTAAACATTATAACATAAAAAATGTGCTGATAGGCCGACTAGTATGGGATGTGTGTGATTTATCCCAAAGAAAGTAATTGTTTCGTTAATTGAATATTTAATTATGTCCTACCGTTTCTATTTCCCTCTTAGACTTATTTTAATTACCCAATTTGGGTTCGGGTAATAAGGAATTACTGCGACTTTTATATTCTTTAAAATGTTGATAATTATGAAACCCATTTTAAAAATTTTAAACATATTTTTACAATTATTATTAAGCTAGATTAAGAAATTTTCTATTAATTCATTGTTACTTTGTTGTATTATTTTTGAAGGATTTACGTTCAATGTTTCCAATTACCCCAATTTCCCCCTACATCTTTTTTAAGTACTACGCTATCGCTTACATGTAAAATTAATGGTTGAAACATAAATTAAGATTTTATAAATGTCAACTACGTAAATATTTATAGCGAAAATTTGGCAACGAGCAAATAATAGTTTAGACTTATTTCAAGATTATTAAAGACATACTTACATCAGATGTAATATTCGTATTAAATTCATTTTGAATAGTGCTTGTTACTGGAAGTGCTAATCCTAAAACTATCAATAATTTGGCATAAAATGCTGATAGTACTACTGTCATTGATTCACTGAAACATGATATATGGAAACAATTAATGAAACGTATAATTAATGAAATAACACAGCGCTAATTTTAATTGTTTCAATAACCTTCATTAAATTTGGCTTATTTCGAAATTTTCTCCGAATTTTGCAGCGATGGCGAATTCCATGCAACTGATTGAGCTTGTAAAATTATGCAACGGAATTTACTGAAATTTCTAATATTATGCTCTCATATATAAATAAATATCTGGAACATTTTTCATACATAGTACTCTGTACTCTGATCCCAAGATAGGTACTTAAGTAGCTCTTATTCTATGAGTTATCAGACACTGACATACGTACGAATATATTTTAAATTAATCATATATATATATA
>DWQX01003685.1:0-17027 GCA_018245475.1 Pharmacophagus antenor
CAATACAGATTTGGATTGCGGCGTGATGTCCATATCACAGTGGAGCGGCGAGGAGTCGCGCAGGACTGAAACGTTGAAGACTCCCGTCCAGCTGGTGGTGATTCAGCACACTGTCTCGGCGCCCTGCGACACAGACCAAGTCTGCGAGAGTATTATTCGCGGTATCAGAATACATCACATCATGGACCTGGAATTCACCGACATTGGCACTTCGTGAGTTCATCTCCTAGATGCGATTATATGTTAGCATTACTTAACCTCGGCCATAGCGATGGCGAGAGCTATCACAACACACAGGAATAGCTTGATCTAGTGTCGGAGGCCAAGGCTCATTTTGGATCATTGCGCCTCCGTGGTAAGTATTATATCAGACGCAATATTATTATCATTATTACCGTATAAGTATTTTTTTCCTCAACTCTTGTTGGTATTAATCGCATTTATGAGCCAAAATCAATTAAATTCAGCAAGATTTGGTAATTAATAGGTTCCAGTGGTACGCTCGCAGGTAAAGTCCGAGCACTTATATATGTATCAAAATAAAAATAATATGATACATGATGTGATTTTACAGTTTTTTTTTTATTTTTATTGTCGTGTTTACACTTTGTGGCATTATAATTTATTAACTTTGGTGCTTATTGCTTAAATGCGGTGTGCCGGACTTTCAGGTTTGTATCGCCACTGATTGTTCTTCTGTTTCCATGAACTTTGTTAAAAATCTATAGGAAATGCGAGTGATAAGGTATAGGTCTGAAACAATATTGCTGAATATAAGACTTGCCCACAAAAGATATTTTCGATTTTGGTAGCTATTTACCACTGGATAATTGGATTGGACTGTAGATGATGATGATTCAATAAAATATCCATTTATAATATAGTACAAATAAAATTTATTGCAGGTTTCTAGTTGGTGGCAATGGAAAGGTTTACGAGGGTGCCGGCTGGCACCGGATTGGCGCCCACACGAGGGGATACAACGATAAGGCAATAAGCATATCTTTCATAGGAAATTTTATTAGTGAGTTTTTCTATTTTTAGTTAAAGTGAAGAGAAATTTTAACTGAATTTATAAATGGCTTATGATCGTCAGAAATACAATAGTACAAAATATTTACTGTGAAATATTACCTGTACTCACTTCTTACTCTATTTTGGATCTATAATTATTTGAATGCGTATTATATGCGTGTAAAAATTGGAAAAATGTTTTCAAAAAGCGCACATCCTTTCGGTAATTACTGAAATTTACATGGACAATTATTTTCAATTGCATGAGACGAATTAATAAATTTAATTAATTACTAAAAACAAATTACAGGAACAGATATTAATGATAAAATATATTTACATATTTTTTTTTTTAAATATATAATACAGTCATAAGGAGCACCCAAACATCGTGTTCTATTTGCTTTTCCCGTGCGTAATGCAAGCTGCTAATTTATTCTAACATGGAGATAAACAATAGATTTCCCGTCTATTAAAACATCTTAGTATCTAAGTACTAGCTAAGCAGAGATAACATAGCATATATTTGGTATATTTAAATGTAAATCTTCATAACAAAGCAACAGTTTTTTATATACACTAAAATTTCCATAGATAACAAATGAAAACGTTTAACTTTTTATAAATATCTATAGATGCAATATAATATTTAATTTTTCCATCCACTTTGTTGGAGTTAATTTTTTTCTTTGAGATCATTATCGCAGCGTACTCTTTTAAACAAAACAATCAAAATACGGAACGGAATAAGTAAATATATATATATATGAGTGAAAACGTTAACCTTATTCGTAAGAATACTTCGAAGAAAATTGTTGAGAACCTACAACTAGCGCAACGAACTATCTGGTGTTTCAATAAGAATGAAGTGGTGACACCAGCTCTGTCGCACGCCTACCGGTAAAATGCTATTTTACCTTTCTGAAGTCAACTAATTTTAAAACAAATATTACAATTATATTACAATAAATAAAATTTGTTATTGAAACGCCATAGCGACAGCAAATCAAAACTTTGACTTGGTAATAAAATATACAAGGAAATACGTTAGTATGGATTAGTTCTGGTGCTTACTTCATACTGCGCTCAGCCTTATTATATGAGATGTTAAAATTGATTTTCACTGAAAGACTATTACATTTACATACTAATAAAGATAGAAACAAAACAGTGACATATATAAATGATAAAAATAACATAAATAAAAAAAACTAAACAAATTTGCGGGTAAAAGCAGTATAGACAATTACGAAAATATTGCTAAAATTTAAAACTTTTACATATATTTACAATAACAAAATAAATAGACATAACTCACTGTTTTTTTTTTGTCAGTTAATCTCGGTAGATGGCGTTTTGCGAATTAACGTAGATATAGAGACAATTATATGACGATTACAAATAATTGTATAAAATGGTCAAATAATCTGCAATTCTTTTAGCCATAGAGACAGGTTAAGCTAAATTCTCTGGACAGTGTATTTAGTGGTAGAGCTAACAGATCACCGAATTCGTGAGCCAGTTCATATGAAGCTGTAATAGTCGTCAGAAAGACTAACAGCGCCCACTTCTCTGATCCCAGCAGCAGCAACAGAAATTCTTTTATATTGTGAATTTGAGATGAAGTTATTCCAGAAATTTCATTAGTTACTGTAGCCTTCTGGAACTCAGAATTTTGTATATTATATTACTGTGTTGAGCTAAAAATTGGTTTTGCGTTGGTAACCATTTAGATCAGTTTTTCCCAAGGTGGGTTCTAATCGTCACACAGAGGGTGCAATAAGCAACTGTAAAAAAATAACTAATATAATACATTGCATTTATATTTTCATTTGTTTTTGGGGGCATTGGATAAAAATTGCAATGGTCGAGAGGGACATAGAAACATTTTTTTCCTCAAAAGTGGGACATGGGAGCAAATAGGTTGGCAAACATTGATTTAGATAGTATCCTATGAGAGAGTTTATAAGACTACATCAATTCTATTCAAAATGTACTTTTCGCAATTAGGCCCAAAATCGAAGTTAGTCTTTAACTACCTCATAATAAAATAGAAAATAGTTGAAGGTATATCCTATCTAATTTATCATCTTTTATAATATGTCTATTCGTCTTATATATTATATATCGTGTAGTACATTCATCTATACCAGCGACCTTTAACCTTTTTTTTAGGAAGCATAAACTCGCATCAGCAACGACGTCGAAGGACCCTGTAACTGAACGTAAACGAAACTATTTCGTACCTCTTCGCGTCATTTACTAATCCAATTATACAACTATATTTATTGCGTACATTTTAACATTGTCTAGTATCTACTTACTTAGCGCGCACAAGTGTTTTAATAGACACAAAATTCAAGATGATTGAAAATGATAGTATACTCCGTAATCTCTAACTGCCTTCAGTGAACCTCAAGACCGATTTGGTTTTATTTTTTCAGATGAAGTACCAACTCCTGAAGCTCTGCAAGCAGCTCAAGACCTCTTAGCCTGTGGAGTCAACAATAAATACATTGCTGAAGAATATGATCTAGTTGGGCATCGCCAACTATCGGCCACGCAGAGTCCCGGTGATTCGCTTCAGGACCTGATAGAAACGTGGCCGCATTGGAAGAAATACGATTAGAATAAGCGCTTGTTACTTTTGTTCAATATCAATAAAACTGTTAAGTTATTAATTTATAATTAGTTATAATTTATAAATGTTTCTTTTTTTGTTGTTTTTCAATATTATAATCCAAACAATGCCGTTTCAAACGTGTTACCTCTCCACGTGACGTTATGTTATATTACCTTGCAATGGTTGTCAAAAAACTAAAGTACTTCTTCGTATGAAATATTCGTACAAATGATACACCTACACATTTGTCAATAAAACTTTACAGTAATTTTAGGCAGTATTAGGCAGGCTTTTAAATGTCTACATTAAGGTACCACTTGGGCCTACGTTATCAGTACTGTGACGTATTTCTCACCGACAGGTAGACACCATGTACCTCTAGACGGTTTCTATCTAAATCTATAGCTTGTCTTTAGTCAAATAGAATAATAAAAAAATATTTAAACAATTTATTTAACAATAACGTAAGTGTAACGCTGGCTGCAGTATTTCATTACAGACTACGCTCAATACTAAAACATAAATAGATTTTCGACGGCAATTTCGTTGACGTCATAACTTTAACAAAAATCCTCCAGATATTCCTTGAACGAGGCACCCTCGCCCGACGCCGCCTATTTAATTGGATAACAATAAGCCCGCTATTCATGAAACATCCTGTACAGACATTACCCCACAACGATGATTCAATCAGCACAATACTAGGAGTATAAATAACAGAATATAAATAAAATTTGATCAGCAGGCGCGCGATTTATTATACTATTTAAAGAATATCTAATTATCTAAGTTAATCTATAGGTATATATAAAAGAGTAAAGCGGAATTTGTCTTATAAAGCTAATCATTGAAACCATTGGACACATTATTTAGTGTATTATTTTTATCATAGGAAGTAGGCTAAATCCAATATATGGACCATATACCACAAGTTGAAAAAACATATAACATACTAAATTAAATTCTGATTCTAAAGAGTATGCAATAGACAAGATATCACCGACAATGTCAATCTGCCATCATAAAAGCATTGCTGTAGTCCGCTCATTGATTCATACTGTGTTGCGGTAGTCATGCATGCGAACAAAAACATTGTGGGCAAAAACACCTCATCTCATCATTTACAGCCTTATTATCCCAGAACATCACATAACTTGAAATCAAGAGCCGATTTAAAAAGCAGTTTTTTTACCTACGGCTCAGTTTCAGTTTTCAATTGAAACTGTGCCCACATTCGGCACTTAAATTAAATATATCGGTTCCAAGATAAATCATTTGCACTTCGATATGCAATACTGTATGAGTATCGCAAGTAATGCAGAAGTTTTGTCTTATTTCTACAATTACACGTACAGTATGATTACAGATATAATGTAAAAGTTGTTGGGTGTCGACTAATGTCGACGCAGGTCCCGAAGTAGTTAAGGGGCAGTGAGGCCGTGGATAGTGAAGCGTAGTAGCCAAGAATACTCTAGCTTCACATTTATTACAGCCGAAATACAGCGATGCTATTATGGCGGCATTTTGACATTTATGGTGGTAGCTTGCCAGGCGAGTTCGAAAATACCATACCACCATCGAAACTCCAGTACGACTGTGGCCCCGAAATCAAATGGACAAAACGATGACCAACAATTCGCACCTCAGACGGACAACGTTCACATCCGGCTCGTAAATCATACAGACTAAAAAACTACACACACACTGACAGGGGAAAAACTCTACTGCTCAATTAAACCGGTAAGCTTACTATAATCAGTTACCGGATATATCATACTACAAAATCTATTTGAGGAACATAACGCCGCGCCTTTTTGTAGCCGATCTTTGGCCTATACACATCCAAAATTTTAATAAATTTGTTTTGTATAGACTGCTCTATAGGAACATTAATCGATAATCTCTACTATAATATTTATATATCCGATCCAGATGAAACCTAAAAAGCGATGGCAAATTGCATGGATGGATAATGTATATTTTATTTTTAATAGCAAACTCCACTAATGAACGATTACATTTACCGACTCTGATTTGTTGAAAAGATTTTAAATTTAAATTCTAATCAATAAATTATTATCACCAATGCCGAACCATTTTAAATTAAAAAAAAAACTTTAAGGAGAGAAAAAAATTATAAAAATTCAATCATGAAATATTTTACGCCAGACGGTAAAAAAGCAACAATAAAGTAGTTACAATGGCCGTGAAATACTAACGCACGAGTAACACGATACACACTTAACCGGTTCTTATTTTTTCCTCGCCGTACGCAAATGCATTGTTATAGAGAAACGTCAAACACGTGTCAAAGTGACGCGACATCTGCTGATCTTTCGCTTGCGTCAATCCTGACCGCTACGGTTAGATGCTCCTTCGTCGGTGGTCTACATTGTCTGCGGTTTACATGAGACAGAGATAGCAATATACTGTAATTTCATTATCCAATTTAGCTACGGCTAAGAGATAAATGTGGCTATAATGAAAAGATATATGCATAAACAGACATTTTTAAAACAGAATTCGTTAATTTAATACAATACACATCATACATTAATAAAATTCCGAAAATGATTGCCTTCGTGGCGCAGTGGCTAAACCTTGTAACGCGAATGGTTGGTGCGAATGGAGTAGCGGAGTTTGGATGGTGGTAGGTTGTCCAACACTTGCCCGGGTAGGTACCACCATCAATGACAGTCTGACGGCATAAGTGCTTTGCTGTATTCCGGCAATCAAACATATTGGAATCAAAATGTTGTTGTCGAGCACACTGTTATATAGGGCCCCATTGACAACATCGCATGTAGGGGCCAAAGGTTAATCCATTGCTTATAAAAAAATATATCGTCTATGTAATACCCAGAAAAGAAGTCCTTTATATATGTGAATCAAATGAAATTTGTACAAACACGAGAAAAAAAAATCTAGTTAAATGTCCAAATGTGTTTTTTTTAATAAGACTAGACTTAATAAGCAAACACAGCCGAACCACTTCGATACTACATACTATAAACGGCCTGAACAAATATAATTTAAAATTATATTAATTTGTATTATTTTAGAACCTTGCCATATAAATACTTTCACTAAATATACAAGTAGTACAAAAACAAGCCACATGTTTTTTTTACACCTACCTTTTTGACACTTTATTGCATGAAATTTTATCACCTTATAATAATTATATTAAAAAAAAACCTGAACAGATATCGAAAGGTGTGGTTCTTATTTATTAATTCTTGGAGATCAATGAATTTGATAAATTACAAAACAGTGTTTTGCCTCACCGCTGACAGTATCTTCCAAAAATATTTCAAACAACAAATATATTTACGTTTCAGTTGTTAAGCAGGGATACACTTTCTTACAATCTGTAACCATTATAATTCGACTGTTAAGAAAAAAGGAAAAAAGTTTTTTTTTTTATAATATTTTTTTTATCATATTCATAAATTAAATCAGGAATTATCTTAAGTGGACTCAAACCTACTTCTTTCTGCGTGAATAATTCCTATAAAATTATGTTTGTTTAAAGGTATTGAGCATGTAACAGTAAGAAAAATTTTTGGTTTAAAAAATATCAAGGCAAACCTTGCTATAAAAAACAAAATTAAGCGATGTAAAGATTTTTTTAAAAAATAAATGTTTTTGGGCTTTAACGTATTTTGTTATAAACAAAACTGACGGGATTACCCCCTATCGGGTGTATAAGCTCCTGTAGTATAGAAAAATTAATATTTAAAAGTATTTTCCGCAGATCGCGCGTAAAAAAATTAATAAATTAGAAAAATGGTAAAAAAAAATTACTTCTTTTCTGTATAATTCTTTTTTATCATTAGAATAAAACCCTGTATACTATAGGGATCCTTAAGGTTTTATTAAGAAATTTTGCTAAATATTTCCTTCATTTTATTAATCCGTAAAGGTGCCCATGCTTATCACCTGCGATCTTTTTTACATCTATCAAAGATATTACCAATTGCCACTACGCAAATGTATACCTAGCCTACCTAAAATCTCTCTCTAATTCTTACTTATTTAGATTCTCATATAATGCAATCGAAAAAAAATGCAAACAAATAATTAAAAGTTGATCGCACCGAGTAAACAATTCTAAGAATTACTTGCAATTAAATTACTGTAATTATAACAGCTAACGCTACTTCACTTGCGTCAAGCTCACCTGGAAAAACCCATCGGTCGACCATCATATAACGAGCATTATTATTAAAAATACACGAAACGCATTAAAAAACAAGGTTACCCAAAAAAGTTTAATATTGACCGCACAAAATATTTTCATAGACGTATGTAAATGCAACGAAGTGGATATATAATAAATTAAATATAATTTAATGTTAATTAAAAAGTTAATATTAATAAAAATATATTGCATCGCAAAAACGTGACTGCATCAAATTTCGCAAGGCTTTAAATTAAACTTTACTATTTTTTATTTAGCTTTTTAGAAAAAAGAAACAACAAGAACGTCATAATTTTATGTAGTAAGGCAGACTGCCTCGCTTCCACGGCCGAAGCTACACGCGCTGAAACGTCGAGGAATATTAGGTATCGTACCTAGTGAATATTTACGCGATATAGACCCGAAAAAAATTATATTATAATGTGAACAGATCGCGGAAGTTTGAAATCGTTAAAAAGAACGTTTATAAAAGAAATTAAATAAGATACTGTTTTCAGTCCTTGGAGAACTTAAAAAATCATTAACAGGCATAATTTTGTTTTGTAATGTGAAAACAGAGTTAAAAAACAATGGAATAAAAAAATAATTGTAATATTTTCCAAAACCAATACAGAATAAATTTCTTAGGTGTCCGTACTTAAATGTCTATTATAAATACTATAATAATATATTAAATGAATGAATTAAATGAAATATGTTTTTTAACATTTTTAATAATTGAAATACTTTAATGCACATATTTACAAAGTCAACATAACACCGTATGGTATTTTTGAGCAACCTTCGTTTAAAACCTTCACACGAAAATTATTGAAAAAAAAATTAAATAAAAACGAAGATATTTAGATAATTTTATACTGAAGACGGTTTGATATGAGATGTTAGGATTATCAAAATCGTGGAAAGTTTTAACAATTTAATTAATAAATTTTTTTATAACCAACCCGAGTTGAACTCGTTCGAAAAGAAACTTCACAGGGACCACGGAATCTGAAAGTAATGGGTGCGTTCTATCAAACCAATATATGGCTAGTGGAAATTAACCAAACTGTTTTACGAGCTACCGACTTACAAATCGGAACAAAATTCGTACAATACTATTCATTGAAATAATAGAAGTAAGTGTGAAATTTGTGAAAAACGACACGCAACGAATCGAACTCTCCGTTGTGTTGACGTTTAAAGAATAATAACATAAATTGTTAGAAAACATATATTCGAAACAATTGAGCCGCTATTTGAATACACGTACCAATAACAAGAACTTGAAGCTAAATTGAGTTAAAATCGTAAATCTCCCGAAAAGTACTTTATAAGAAAATAAAAGAGATTTTCTTTTAAGTTTTGTACTTTTCAAGAGCTTTTTAAGACTGTTTATCCAATGCTTTAGATCAGAGTACAGCTTTAAGTTTCATATGATTAACTTTTTCCCCGTAATCCGTTCAGCTTAATAGAAAACTTGTGCGATTTTAATCATAGCTTTAAAAGAAAGAAATAACCTCCGGTTCTCGATACATATTCTAATAGTACATTGAGCTAATATATTTATATGTAAATGGAAATATTTTCTCGTTAGTGACACTCCTGTACGAGCATATCCAAGAAATTTCCTGGAAATAATAATGTTTCTCGAACACAAAATTTACAAATGTGAATATATTAAAAGCTTGTGGCAAGTTATTTGTATTTTACATTAAAGTGAATATGATATAATTATTAAAGATATATTAAATATGATATAATTATTATGATATAATGATTAATTATAAAAAAAAATATTAAATACATTAAAATAAATATGATCTTACTTGTTTTAAATATCGATCATTAAAATTCATAATTATTTCATTTAGTATTACTGTAGCGGTGATTATATGATAACATTCGAGAACATTTGGAAAACTGCTTGTTCATGAACAAGTTTTTATTGCTTACTTGTGGTTTTTTTTTTCTTAAATATCGCTTTATAAGAGAGACTGAGACGTTATAAATAATTATATTCTATTTTTAACTGTCCCCATGGCGCAGTGGTTTACCGAATCCCTTGTATCACGGAAGTCCCTGGTTCTTATGAACTCGCCTAGCTATCAACCTCAAAGTCAACACGCCGCCATTATAGAGTTCCTGTGTTCTGGGAGTAATACAAGTGATAGGTCGAACATTTTGAGCGAGCACGCTTCACTGACTATGACCGCATTGTCACTTAAAAACGGGTGAAATTGAGGTCAAACGTTAACACATTACTGATAAAAAAACGATAGGTAGTCGTGTACAAAAAACTGTAGCACCATTCACACTCTACTACAAAACTCAATATCGCTTGTTTCTTGCATGTATAGTGAGTACTGTTTATAACAGATATACTATCCAATATTTTAAAGATTATAAAAATACGTGTCGGAAATAATTGGGTTATCAATGAACCCTGACTCTATTCATGACTGAATAGACGGTCTTACTCTGCTTACGTGATACACGCATAATTCAAATGTTAATATTTTTAACACAAACCGCATCCTCGTCCAGACAATTCCTGAGATACGATAAACCTAAGCCCACTCCCAACTTCGTAATTACAATAATATACTATAAAGATACTGTGATGTCGAAGAGATCGAATTTCCTATCTTTAATGTGGAAATCTTTACCGTGAAAATCTTTCATGACATCACTACAAAAGGTAATTCTTTTTTTGTTTTTACACTATTCACGCGAACTTGATCGCCGGACCCCCGCATATAGAAAGGAAAAATAAAAAAATAGTAAAAATTTTTCTTAAATCACCATATTTATAAATATTGTATAATCTTTTGATATTTACCTGTACACAATTTTGTATTACTTTTCTAGTAAAATATTGAAGTATCCATGAAAAGACAATAAAATAAAAAACAATCAAATATTAATAGAAATTAACAAATACCAAATCAATATTATTTTGATTGATATGAGATATAATGTTTTAATCGATTTTTTTACTTAATATATTTCTTTCTAGCAAATACAGAATTATGAAAATTGAATCACTTCTTAAAAATAATTACAAAAGGATGTAGGCATTAAAAAGTTCTCTTTATGGCCCCCATCAGAATCAATTTCTAATCTCTCGTTTCAAATTCCATTCTATAAACGAATTTGACATAAATATTTTTATCCAATGAAAATTGTCAATTTACCTCTATTAATCACATTCGATCCTATCTATTGACACCGTTGTTTGGAATGGTCGGTCGGTTTTTTTTTTTATTTACAAACAGTGAAAGGAAATTTCCCGCCCGGAGATGCAGACTTACATTACACTTAAATTACCATAAACGCTTAGTTCAAATTTAATGGCTAGGGAATACCTCAATGTCACTGTCGCGATCTCGAACCGCGCGTAGAAATAATCACCCAGTGCTGGAAAATTATGTTTACCTCTTGTTGATCGAATATTGAATCATTGTTTTCTAATTAACGAATCGTAACTTATTCGCAATGATCATACATCTGATTCACGTATAATATTGAACATACATACACTTTGTCTATATTCGTATCTATACGTTATATAACATATATCATCTGCCTTTGTTTCGGGGACATATTAATTTTAAGTCGGCGACATAACATCCTAACCTTTTTCTGAAGTTATCGCGTAACGACCGATTACAGTAGGTTAACAGAAGTACATAACATGTCACAAAACTAACAATTTATATTGCGTAGAACCTTGAAAATATTCTTAATATTATCCAAACTCGACGACATAATATTTTAATTGTAAAGATTGCGAAAATTCTATACAACGACTTACATTCTATTCTGATCTAAATATGTACGAAAATATAAATTCGAAAGCTCTTAGCGGGTCGTTGACTTCGCCGTGTTGTGCGGTACTACTTAATGCAAGTTCTAAAAACAACCAAGATCGTACTGCGAGATAAAAAACACTGCGTCATTGATATCAATTATCGTACCACCGCTGTATATTATGAGCTGAATGAGCTGATGGGCAAAAAGCAATGACGTCGTTCGCAACATGCGCACGCGTCGCGGCGTGTCTTATAAGAGGGGCGCAGTGGGGCGCCGGCTCAGATCACTTTGGACTGCAGCAGTGAGCGCACATACGCAAAGCTATCAACATGTACACGAATCCGTTCGAGAGAAAACATTCCGCGCTGAGGCAAGCCCTAGATCGTTTTATTCGTGGCGACGCGAGGCTTAGCTTTAGATCGAAGAAGTCGTCTTTGAAAAACAACAGCAGCAACTCCTCTATCGGATCGGCGTCAACAATGGAATACATACCTAGATACAACGAGAAGAGATGAACATCAGTGTTGTGTTTGGTGTCCTTGTAAAAATTTTGTGAGGTTCGATCCATGAAAAGGTTGGTATCATTTATTAATCAAAGATAATTCAATGTTATGATTTAGACAGAAATAGTGATTAGTATTACTAAAATAATGAGAACATTAAAATTAAATTGTAATAGATCAAATAGCGGAAGAGTTGCTAATAATTGTTGAAGCAAAAATATTAAATGTTATAATAAAAATGTGTCGATATAAATATTAAATATGCAAAAACATTTTTTCTCGGACAACTTCTTAATGTCAAAATGTATTAAAGAAACTTCAAACTAACGATCGTTATTCACTTGTCCACAGGTCGGGTCGGACCGGATTCAATCCTTTGACGTCAATCCGTCCGAATGGGGTCAACACTACGTGGTCGTCAATTTGGTTGATGGAAATGATATTTAAGTGTATTAATTTTTAATGCAGAAATCTATTAAAATGTAATCGGAAACACATTTAGTTTTTTTTTTTTTTGGTAAACAACTTATTTTAGCAAACCTGATTGCCTAATGAACATCCAACAATGTGACCATGTGAATTCAATCATAAACCTTTACCTTGCCAATTTTCATAAAGAATATTTCTGTGAAAATTAATCAATTTATTTCGTTCAATAATCATAGCAAAAATTAACCTTAAAACATTATAACAGAAAAACATTCACAGATTCCAAAATTAAAAATAAAAATTCTAAACGTTATTACTTAAAGGAAAAGAACTTAGATGAAGAAAGTTTATTTTTAATGTGCAGTTTTTACAACGGACGCCGGATGCCCGGATTTACTTGAACCTCCCCCGGGAAATTTCGTCTTACATCCTGACACGCCTTTATTAGTTATATATTGAATGGTTCTTACAATTTAACGGACATAAAATTACAAAAATATATTAGGGATATGTGAAATGTTTCTCTACAATGATAATACTTTATGAACTATCCCTGAATTAATTTCAAAATTATGTTACTGTTTAAACAATTGTTCAGATAATCATAGAGACATTAACGATTGGTTTGTAAGCTGGATTCGCTAGTTAATAAATTACAAAGAATTTGTATGCTTTTCTCTGTAATATTTTTTGGGTGTTTGCTTTACTATATAAAGTTAATAGTTTACAACTTGTGCCTAATACCAGGGGTTATTATGATTACATTACAGGATAAAATATTAAGAAAAACCTTACAAATGTTTTTTTTAATTTACAACTATTGTATTTATTGAAATGCTATAACAATTTAATAATCTTTATTAATGGAAGTTTAATCAATTGAAACTAAAAAAAATTGTAATATTTATGAATAAAATTGCTAAGCATAAAGTATAAAGTCAATAAATATAACCATCTTTTGTTTTTAATTTTGCAAATTACATTGATTTTTTGTATTATTATATGCTAAAAAAAACTTAACGACCTGGGAAAATGGATCAAAATTGATGTGTACCACATAATTATATGTATAACAACCCTTTATAATTATTATAGCGGCCAATAATTATAAATTTGAAGAAATGTTTCGATATAATTAAGACATGGGATTTCTTTAATAGAATCCGGAAATAAAAACTTGGGTTTATTGTTGAGACGCTTATTGAAAATTTGGTAACCCTTGGAATTGAATCGTTCTTTTGAAATAACCATATTCTGTACTTATTATTATGAATATAATCACAACAAAGACACCTCGAAGACATTCTTGCGTGAGTATTAATTTAAGAAGACTGATAGATTTAATAAAGAAATTCCTTAACTAAATTTGAGTAAAATCATTAATCTGAAATATATTACATTCTATTACTTTCTCCGAGAAAAACATATGTTATCGTAAGAGTTACATAACTGAGTAATGATTGTATCAAAGTTAATTCATTATTACAACAAATGTAAAAAAAATCCCTCGTATCTCAATCGTTTGTCGAAATTGATAAAATAATAATTGATAGGCATGCACTTTCTACACTGGACCGGACGGTAATCAGAAAAAAAGGGGGAGCGATAACTGGCGAGCTGGCGGTGTGCGATAACGAATCCGGTGATAAAATGAAAAAGAGGATATTGACTACATAATATTATGCAAGTGCTATCAATCACAATTGTGTAGCATCGACGTGTATCGGTTTTCGATTTTATTCCATCTACACGGAGAATAAAAAAAAATATATGAATTTAACCCCCCATCCTTTTTTTGTAGGATGGAATTTTAAAAAACCCTTTCTTAGTGGATACCTACGCGTCAAAAAGAACACACCCTCCAAATGTCATCTGTCTAACACAGCTTGTACCGCTGGTACTAACAGCAAATGTGATATTATAGGTTAGACAGTCAAACAAATGAATAATTATTTCATAATCAATTCAACAGTTTTTGTTTAGCGACGTGTTTAGGTATGATAAAGATTGGTGTAAACCTAAAAGATTTGTTGCATGTTATGCTCACAAAGCGGCGCGTAGTTTAAGTCTCGAAATATCTTTACCATTAAATGTAAACAATGAAGAGTTCATTCTATTTTCTACATAGTTATCTAAATGTCAAAACCTGTCTCTAAAATGCACAATAACTAATATAACATTTAAAATTTAGTTGGTGGTCACTGTGAATCAGAGACACGTGCAATATAAAAATAATAGATACCATATTTTCCTTTGATATAAATTAGCCATGCAATTCTTACTTTGTTGCGATTTGAAGAGCACTGTTACTAGTGAAATTTCTAGAAATAATAATTAATCGACAGGCACTTTACTTAATAAAATGTATAAAGGTAATCCTCTGATGTTTTTTTTAATGTTAAGTAAGCATTCGCTCGATAAATTATAAAGTCAATGAGGTCGAATACGTTTTTTTCAAGAGTATTTAAAAGAAGACAAAGAACTACATTTCAACTATCTCACGACAATAAAAGTGGAATTAAAACTATCGTTTCTCGAACACACACATTTCACCTAAACTTGTCCCCCTAGGTAAACCAAATGTTTCTTTCTTTCTAATGGTTTCTAACTGAATAGGTTTTGTTTTCTTTTTTATTTGTGTGAATAGAATGTCATTAAATTCAATTTTATATCGTGTATTACGTATATACGTCAATTTATTGCATCATTTTCTTAAAGAACTATTAAATATGAGTTTAGTTTTAGACATTTTATATCTTTTGGCGCGTTATAGAAATATGATAAAACATTTAATATGAATCAATGTAAAACATAATGTAATTAGAAAAAGTTTTTCAAACTAACTGCTAACTAAAATCTTACTATTTTATTTAGCGACGATTTTTTAGAAGAATGATGTGAGCTTTATTTTTTTAATACAAAATACAATAATACAAGAGCGCATAGATATCAATGATATTTCATTCTATTAAAAAACAACATACCACGTCTCCATTCCATACTCCCAAAATATGTCAATTAATAAGTAGCATTCTAATAAAAGCAGTTCAAATTTGTTTCTTTGAAACTGTCTCGTACGACTTTTTATACATAACCTGTATTACTTTTTATAAATTATAAACTATAGATTTAAAACACCTCGCGGTATTTTACAGAACTCTGTGACTTTTAATGAACTTTTACCGTAACGTTCTGCTGTTTTTTCAAATTCTTTTAGGTCTTTATCGTGTTTCGTCTGTTTGCTTCTTTACTTTTCCAACTTTTTCTCTTCTCTTTACATTTTTTCACAGTCGAAGTGGAAAATTATTTTAGATTATTACGTACGAAACGATAAGATATTTAATAACGAATTCGGCATAATTATTCTTCTAACGCACCACGACCTGATAACTTATGACTTTGCTAATTATAACAGATAAACTCTCGATCGACAATTTGAATGGACTGTGCTATATTTAATTTGATAAACTAGAATATTCTCATTGTAAACTATGTAATTATTAATTTTATCAAATATTTGAACTACTTATACTATTTTAAATAACAACCACAAATACATACATAATATTTGTATGTGTACATATTATACTATTAAAATAGCTATATTTCCAATCTACATTTTGAGTTACAAATTTGTAAATTGTAGTTTTAAGAACAGTAAAATAGATAGATATTATTGCAAATATCGCTCGAGTTTATTTACAGTTATAATTAATAAAATAATAATAAAAACGAAAGAATTACAAATATGCTTTGAAGATAATACAAGCACTATATAAAAAAAAACATTTCAGCAATTCGTGTCCGCTATATATACGTTTTACATTACTTAACAATTTCATTCGTTATTTTATAGTTTTTTGATACAGTATTTTTAAAAAAGATAATATATTCGGACTGGTTTCTTAGTAGAATTCCGTATAAACTATCTAATAATTTCTTGAGACGTTGTGTCCTTGAATTTGAACAAAAATGTAAGTGTGATATAATTCATCGCCTCGCAAAAAAAAATAGATAATATTAAATGACTTAATATTGCCTACGTTTTCATTTTTAAGACAGTGAGTCTGCAATCAAGGCCGGTGTCACTATACGAGCCGAAAACCTGAGTTTGTTTTACTAAAGCAAACACGAACTTAAATTAATAACTAATACAATACGTTTAAACAATTGCGAAGGTGAAACCTGATATCATTTCATAACATTTTATTATGTATATTTGTAGATAAAATGTATTAAATATTCGGGCTTGTCTTTTAGACATCCCTCTTTACGCCAATATAAAAATCTGCATTATATTGTATATCGTTAACTGTATACATTATTCGTTTGTTACCTTAAAGTTTCCGAAGATAAAAGTACTTAGATTACAGTTTACGGTAGAAATCATATAAAATAAATTCAAAAATTCTCACATACAAGTCAGTATATATATAATTTCTATTATACAAATCTGACG
>DWQX01003686.1:0-17024 GCA_018245475.1 Pharmacophagus antenor
GAGCACTAACTTTTGGAGTTTTATTCAATATTGTAATTTTTTCAAGGTGGTCTCAAACTTTTGGCTGGCAGTGTAATACTCGGAATAAATTATACACTTCCGATTAATATTCGGATAAATCTAAATATGTTATGGGTTAGAATTCTTTGATCGCTGTATATATAAAATACATTATATGCACAAAATATTTATAAACCTTGTAAATAGAAATGGTGTTAACTTAAAACGATGCAGTAAATACAAAATATTATAGATTCAACGGCTACATTGTACCTTTTTTATCTCACGCAAGTTGTGCTACATATTTTATTTAACAAAACTTTCTTTTGTACTAAAATAAATTGATATACAATACATAGTTAAATATCGTTCATTTCGAATTGTATTTGACAAGCTCGTATTTCAGACACAACATGTCCGACATTTTAATTAAAATTCACGCGACTTCCGAGCCCGCCCTGCCCTATTGACGTTCAAGTTTCCGAAGTCAATGCCGCAATTTGGACATAGGGTAGTATTATATCTGAACTAAATGAAATGAGTACTTTCAAGATTTACGTATTCTACTAATAACAGTGGAGGGTGCGTGGAGTATTAGATACTAAGTAAAACAATTATATGAATATACTACTTAAAGAGTACCATTTTTAATTTATATTTGTGTAATAATATTAAAACTAATTCATATTAATACATAAATATTTTTCAAAATTTATAAGTATTTTTTAAATACAGATAATTCTTTTCGTATGGATCTATGTTATGATTGGACCTTAAACAAGATCTTAAAAATATTCTAGTGAATCTTGTATATACAACATGTAATAATGAGGCTCAGAGGCGTTTTAATTGTCATTAACCGAGTTGTAACTGGACTGCGGTGAGGACGCGTGCCAACCAGATTTAATTTTTAAAAAGTCTTTAAAAATAACAAAACTTTTTTTTTTGTTATGCACGGGTGATATTTTAAAATCCGGGTATTGTTTAGATTTTTATAGATAAAGCAATTAAAATGAAATTTAAGAGCAATGTATAAAAAGTATTTCTATATTTTTTCCGTTTGCTAAACCAAAAAGAAAAATTAGTATTGATAATTATTATATTAAAAACGATTATAATATAGTAACAATACTGAAAGGGCTATTTACATTTATTTTTATAAGTGAAGTTATAGAAATTTTTCGCATGTGATCACGGATTCGAGGTAACTTGGAGCATTGATAAGATCGCAAAAAATTTCTTTTCAGATTGAAATCCATAAGCAATGTTACACGTAAAAGTAAAAACGAAAGAAAGTGTCACCAGTGCCATTTTTAAATAATATAATTTATCAAACGTTTTACCGTTCATTTGACGACTCCTGTTAGGCTGATGTTAAACTGAAACTACATATAAAGCATTATTAACTACCCGTGCATTATAACAAGCTTCTACTGGAATAAACAATGCTAATTTTAAATTCAATTAGTCCTTATGCAGTAACATTGCAATGAATTATTTGGTAGAATTAATATTAAACATAATGCGATTATCAATAACATCAATAACGAGAAATAGCTGTAACTAAATTATTGTATTAATATCACAAGTAGATTACAAAGACACCTACAGATAATATTAATTTAATTAGGTTAGACCCAGCTCTGGAACCCAACAGATGGTTCTAATGGTCCTATAGAAAACGGAGGGGATATTAATGCTACCATGATTAAATGAAAGTAATGGTTATGAATTTATCAGATGTATCTAGATTGTAAGATGCAAGACAATTATTCGTTCTAAATTGTACGGTGGACAAATTAAAACTACATTTCTACATTTATAATCGGTACTCTCTTATCAGAAAATTAAACTAAAACAAATCAATAACGCGTATTCGATTTATTCTACACGCTTAGAAGCCATTCAATAACCTTTAGACATTGACCAACACTGGATGTTGTATGTAGGTAAACGCAATTACTGGTCATAATTCGTTTTACATACAATTTTACATATATATAATTTTATAATACTCATATATTGAACTTTTTTAAAAACTTTTCGAAAAAAAATAATTCGTAAAATAGTTTCTATCAAGCGCAAGTAAAAATGAACCTTAACAAAAAGAGAATGTTAGTTTTTTAAACAAAACCAAAAATCTTTGTTTTAAATTGAATAAAGTATTCTCAGTTCGCGTAATTAGAAGGATTGATGAATTGAATTAAAGTACAACAACAGATGTAACGATGTAATTTGTGACCAAAGAAAGAAGGATGGGTCCTAATAGAAAGAATATATTTTTACATCACTGAAATTCCAAACGGCGCGAGGGGCATGTAATTTAAAGGAGGGTAAACTAGTTACGCGCTGGAAGTCGGAAGTGGTGCCTACTCGCTCATCGCCGAGACTGTTGACAGCGCAAGTCATGACATCTTTTATGATGATAACGATGATGACTGTGACCCTAATGTTATGTACAATAAATAAACTAGTTAGCACTATAGGCCCACAAAAGAAAAATAGGACGACTCCAATTAATGAATGCTTACATAGCTGTTAAATACGTTAATATTCGCAGCATCATGTCAATGAGTGTATTTTATGTGTTAATCGTAGTTTAAATATATAAAGATTGCTCAATAAATACCCTAATACCCTTTTCATAAACAATCCCATTATTCCGTTTATTTAACAATATTAACGAAATGATTCATTAGTTCATAGATTCACTAAAAAATTATCTCTAAAACCATATTCAAAAATGGTCCGAGATTCTAATTATCTTATCATTCTTCACTGATTGATATATGGCATGTGATCTAAATATCTTTTAGTCTTTAAAAAAAAATACTAAATAGTCGTCTGTTACATTAATAGTACCCAACGTGTAAGACATTTCTCAAGCCACATATTTAGTAATAGAAGGCATATATTTAGATATCGAATAATGCAGATAAACGAAGTGGAAAGGATTTAGAAGTAGAAACAGGTATTGAAGACTTTTGGAGCCTGTAAGAAAATCTTTCATGGGTTACTTCTACTTGGGGGCAACGAAAGAATAATGCTAAACGCCTAATGGCCGGTCTCATAAATGACCTTAGGCTGGAACTAGACTAATGTTTATGACTAATTAAAAACAGCGTTTAAAGTATCATGCAAGTAATAATTTAAAGATAATAATGAATTTAAAATGGCGTTATTGTAGAAAAAGTAAATTTAATCTGTAATCTTTTTAGACGAATATATAGGACAGTGGTATAATACTACCATATAGATCGTCTTTCAAAGGAAAGACACATTTTTCAATAGTTTTGATATTACGATAGTAGTGAATTGTACAAACGTTTGGTAGACATTTCTTTTTATTTACGTAATTAAGATTAAAGAATAAACAATTATAAATTGTCACGACACGGTTAACTGATTAAATAAAATTAATACAAATATGTGACAACATCTCCACATCCTGTGTCCAGGAATAGATTCATTTATTATACGCCATGCTAGACGTTCATTCAGCGTCGGGTTAGTTACCCCGTGTGAACGCAAGGCTGCGGGTAATGGATGGTAAGTAGAGCATGGGCGTCCAGTCCATTCAAGCGTGCACAGCTTTGGTCTGTAAACACAGTCCTTTCATTGGGATGCGTGTCACCAAGTACCCCACTGTGTATAGTATTTGTCAGTGAGGTAAAATAGCAAGGATCTCTTAGACATTATTAATTAATACGGATATTAGGTAATAATGGAATAAAGTAATGATACATATTTCATGAATATTTTAAAACCATATGATAAATATCTATACAGATACAAAAGAACGGAGTACAGTGTATACAATATAAATCTAATACTAGTACACATTTATTTTTTAAATAGAAATGAATATCTATCTACGTTTGAATAATATATGACGAAAATTAACGTATATTCATGACGAAGTTACAAGTGACAGCCGCTCCGGAAACCGGAAAGAGAGCCTACTTTCATGCTCTCCGTTGACTGGGCCATTGCCAACGTATGTCACCCACGTTTATTATTACATTTTCCCTTTATATATAACCTTTACAATGCAGGAAGATTACAATCAAAATTGAGGTTACGAAAAGAAATTTTAACGAAACGGAAATAATATTTCGATATAAAACTTACAAATATTAAGTAGAAAACTTAATATTTATATTAGTCTTAATATAAAAACCTCTGAATTCTTGTAATAATTACTTATTTATTAACACTTTTGCGTCCGGCGGCACCAGGTTGGTGTCATGTGAAAACTATTTGCCAAATGATGACTATATTAAAAAAGTTAAAGTGATATGACATAAGTGAGTACTAATGCGATTAGTAAATCTTTTTGAACTATACGCAAATATTAAAGAAAAACTGACCGAAACGATCGAGTAATTTTTACTAAAGGAACCGAACAAAAAAGACTTAATTATATATGCGGACGTCAAAGTTTTATTCACATCGTTTTGAAATCTCAACAAGAATTTTCTTACCCCAACTGTCAAGTTCGGTACAAACATTTTAAATCCAATTAAATGTTAAACGTAGAAACGGAAATTCCTCAGACATAACACATACGTTTCAATTATATGTACAATTATTGAAGTATTATCTATAATATTCAATTTTCTTTATATATTTCGTCAATGATTAATATATTATCATTCCATCGCCTAATACGAGTATAACTCTAAGAGCATTTCAATTATTAATAAAAACGTTTCAATTACTTATTGCACTACACTAAAAGACAAATAACTAAAAAAATATGCGAAGATAGGCATATAATATTTTATGGTAATATACGGAACCGAAGGTCCTTAAGTATAAGCAGCTCTCATCAAAAAGTCCTCACGGAACACCTGACGCGGCTTTTATATTCTGATACTTGTAAGACGGCGACATAAATGTGACATCTTGTTCAAGATAGTTTTTAATTGTACACATGTACAGTTATTATTAATTATACTAAGGTAATAAAAACCATCCCTTAAAGTGCTAATAATAATCCTGGTTCACTACGCACTTGTAAAAATGTTTATAATTTATTAGGTCCTCATGTACACCAACCTCGCTATCTGTAGTTGTATTATAGAAATAATAAGCAAATAAAACCACATTTGTAGTTATTAATACAATAATTAGGCGATTTTTCACAACATTTTACTATAAAATATTTTAAACATGTTCATTACATAGTACTGATTAAAAATCACCCTTAAAATGAACGCTAGTTTATTATATTTTTTTATTATAGTTTATTAAATGTATAAGTATGATGGGCGTGCCTGCAGGGCAAGCCCGAGGACATATAAGAATACATCAATACATCAACATTTAAGAATAATAATACATTACATGATTTTTCCATTTTTATATCTTTATAGACGTGTTTAATCTATGTAGCACAATAATAATTCATTAATGTTAGTGCACTATATTGTTTTAATGGGTATGCCGAGCTTATGTATGGGAGTACCGCCACTGATATGTATACATAAGCATGAGTACTAAACACGTATTGTATTGAGTTTTTTATCAATTGTAATTCCGTGTCCTTTTGAAATATTGGTATTGAATATAACACCATTTTAACTTAAATATTTTAACACCTGATCCAAAATGAGATCCCTAACACCGGGCTATTCTCGATTTTGCAGTTCAGATGTTTAAGGATTATCCGCCATTATCTAGTTTCTGTTGAAGAGATATTTTCTTCTTATAAGAGTTTTGTGTTCATATTGGAGGTGTTTTCACAATTCAAATTCTAATTTACTACGAGCAACATCCATAGGGCTCTTAACATAGTATTCAGGTTAGTAGATCGTCTTCAGAGAGATGGTTTGCGGCAAACCGCAAATCATCGGCACGCAGTGATTATTACTGTCAGACATCGTCCGACAAATGCAGTGAATTCTTCTAATGCTGTCATCCATTACTTGATATAGCAAGCGGGCTGAGATATAGTGAATTCAATTTATTTAGCGAATTTATGATTACTTTAAGGTCAATATCGTCGATCCAAAGGTAAAAGTCATCTTGAAGCAGAATTTACTAACAAAGATAATTAAAATTTTGAATTTTTATATCTTACGAATCATAAATATGATATTGTCTCTGGAAACTTTCTGATAATCTAATTATGAAGACGTATGCAGTATGTAGTTATTTTTTCTTGTCACATAATTTCCCGTTATTAGTGTTAACAGAGAAATGTCGATTCATATCAAATGTAACTTAGTGTGTTTTACTGTTGAATCTGACACTTTTAAACACTTAATTTCACGAATGACATAGTAACCTAGGCATTGACGAATGTAGATTTGGGAATTTTGTCATACAAAAATTAAACTTATAATAAATTAACAACGTTACAGTGTAACGTATAACTGATATTTTTTCGAAATAAATCATAAACTGAAAACTATGTGGTTAAATAGCACTTGTGTGATCAGTGAGCGACTGGAGCGTAAAAAGTAATTTGTGGATGAGTGCACATCGGCTGGCAAAGGCTTTGAGTGCAGCAATTAGTTGCTTCTGTGTGCGTCGTGAGACTAAGATTACAAATATATGTCATCGCTCTCTACAAAGATATACTCAAGATGATTTTTACAACTTTTTTCTTTAAAGACAAATATTTTTTTGATCTTGAATACAATAAGATCTTTGTCTAAGAACGTTAAGTTCCACTTTACAGTCTAAAAGGGAAAAGTTAATACAGTATTTGCATGTTCCTAAAATTTATAATCAGCTCTCACATTTATAAGACTTCGACAATAAAATATGCTAACCACAAACCTTGAGTTAGCTTTTTGATGCATTATTTAGGTAACAGAAAATCTATTAAGAAATATCTTGCGAATAATGTAATCCAAAAAATGTCAACATATTTTTAAAATAACGTAAGATAGCAAAAATGTTGATAAAAATACTATTTCAAAATGTTACAAAAATCTCAGTTATGCAACGAATATTGCAAAAATGCAATCAACGTCAACGCGGATGCCTTTATGGCTGCAAATCTCAATAAAGCTCAGAACGTTCTTTGATGGTGCAGTGAAATATTAAATGCAGAATTATTATGACAGCTCACGTTTAAAGAGCAAGCAAGAGAAATCTATACACACCTTTTAAAATTAAATTGAGTTAAAAATTGTTATGCCTTTAGAAACAGAAGAAAATTGCTTAAATTTGCAACTATATTCTTCGGTTAGAAGAATTACAAAATTGCCACAAATTTGGTACAAAACACGACAAATATTAAGTATATACCTCATATGTATACCTCTATTTATGCTCTTTGGATCATTAAGAGTATGTTTTTTTTTTTAATATTTTGTATTCAATAATAGACAACGTTGAAATACACTGTGAAAAGAAATATATTTAAAAGTTCAAATTAGTTATGATTATTCAAATTAGTGGTGGTATTTTTCGAATTCTCATGGTTAGCTACCGCTTTGGATGTTAATTTGCCGTCGTTGCTGTGATCTGGCAGTCATACATCCAGAACATAGCAACACTGAAGCCAAAGTGTTCTGGATGAACACGCTTCAGCGTCTATGACCTTGACATCACTTAACACGATATGGAATTTAAGGTCAGGTATTAAGCAATTGCTGATAGAAATAACATGGACAGTTTGACATTTGCCGTCACAACATTACTTAACCTATGCAATAGGACTTACCAATGCTGCAGAATTGTTGTTCTGCTGCAACCACCGCAGGATGGCACTGGCGGTGGTGAAATCGGGTCGGGGCGGTGGGGGGATCGCGTGCTGGAGGGAGGAGGCAAGCTGCTGAGCAAGCTCAAGGGCTCTCGCTCGCGCCGCGCGGCCCGGTCCGCTCGGCGTTGTCGCTCCAGCTGTCGCGCCGCCAGCTTCTGTTACAAGAATTTACATTAAATGCATTTATTTTCATACCAATTACATTATTTGCGATATTAAATATCTTGTGCGAGTTGGCGTCATTGTCACTTAATATCATGTGACGATTGAGGTCAATTTTTAGCCTATAGACGATATTAAAAGATTTATATGCTTTTCTATACTTTAGAAAATTATGACGTATTTATTTTTTTATAAGGTCATCTGTTAACAAAACTTTCAACTAATAACAATTTTTTTTAATAAAAATATAAATAGTTTTATAATATAGAAAATGGAGATTATTTCGTCGCTCAGCGATTAGATTAATTCCCTTATTTATAACATAAAATTATAAAAATATTAAATGTAAATAAATAAACATTACGTTTAGTAATCCTCCAGATTTTCTTTCCCTGATCCCAGAGAAAAAACTTTTTAATACATTACAAATGATATTCTATTAAATTACAAATTATTCTCTGTATATTTCTCTAAGCTAGTGTAGTCTTGCAAAGCTGACAGCGCTTTTTTTTATTATCCTATACAATGAAAGTGTCTAGCAAAGTTCTTTGTATAACTCCCAGACATATTTCATATTGTTCCCGAAACAAAACCGAAGTACTGAATTCTTTCTTTTTCGATGAAAATATTTTATACTAAGCTTACCAGAGCGCGATGTGTCCAAATGATAATTAATCTACTTTTTAAACATTTTTAATGCGACATTAAATTTATTATTTAACTCGTCTATTTTGTTTACACTTTTCACATTTCTTTATATTAGGTTGAAAAGAGAAGAAAGTAATTAAGAAACATTTGTTATATTTAGAACATATTTTAAATAACAATAGTTACCATTCGGAAAAAATAGCCCACTAATAAATTACATGTAATAATATAATTCCTATTTTATGAATAATTAATGAATTTTAAGACCCTAATTAATTTTTTCTTTATAAAGGATGTCTCCGTAAGAGTGCACTTTTTCATTTCAAAATAAAAACAAGTATTTTATGATAGAGTTGTGATGTTTTTATTGTATTGTAAAGAAAACGTGTTCCGATTAAGTATGGAATAAAATTTCCGGCTAATGACCCCCACGGCTAAGATGACAAGCCATTACTCTTTTCATGAAATTTTCCATGACCTTTGCACAGAGATGTGGCTCTATCTCACTAATGACGTGTTAGATTTCCGATTTGAGCTCAGAAATGGTTTCGGGTTTATAAACATAAACCCGAGATTTAACAAAACCCATAGAAAAAAATCTCACGGCGTTAAATCGCACGATCTTGGTGGCCAGTTGACATCAAAATTTCGTTAGATAATGTATTCTGGACATCACTGCTGCAATAAGTCGATAGTTTCATGCGCGGTGTGGCATGTTGCGGCGTCCTGCTGAAAGCACATGTTGTCCAGATTCATGCCGTCCAGTTGAGGCTACAAGAAGTCCGTTATCATATTCCTGTAACGAATGCCGTTCACAGTCACTGCAACTTCGGCCTCAATTTCAAAAAGGTGAAGTCCAATCACGCCGCCTGACCAAAATCCGCACTTTTCCGCAATTGTGAGTGCATTTGTTTCTCATGGATTGCATGAGTCCCAAATTCGACAATTTTGTGTATTCACGAAAACACTCGTGTGAAAATGCGCTTCATTGGAGAAAATGCCTTTTTTCGAAAAATTGGTATTAACTTCACTCTGCTCTATTACCCATTGAACGAATTGTCGGCGCTTTCCGTGGTCTGCTGGTTTGAGCTCCTGAGTTAGCTGAATATTGAACGCATGACGGTCATTAATCAAAATTTGCTGCGTAGTGCTTCGTGAAATTTGAAGTTGTTGAGAACGATGACGAATTGATGTTTTCGCGTTTTCGACAACACTTTTGTTTGCAGCAGCAATTTTTACAAGAGACCGACCGGTACGTTGATGAAAAGGATTCTTATTATTCATAATCGACACAGTTTCTTAAAATTTTTTGATCACTCTTCGAATGGTTGATACATTAGGTGCACTTCCTCAGCTGAAAAGTTTGAGAAGTTTGCGAGCGGTTTCAGCGTAACTTTCCCTATTTTTGTACTGAGTTTTCACAATTATAAGTCGTTCTATCGAAAAGTGCTCCATTTTTAATCATGATAAATAGAGGTGACAGCTGTCAAATATCAGATTTGCCACTTGCATGAGAAAAAAAAATTCAATTTTAAAAAGTGCACTCTTACTGAGACACCCATCGGTCATGACAGTCTCGCTAATAATTATCATCCAGTTTATTAAACGAAGCTTTTACGGCACGATACAACGATCTTTGCACTAATTTCATCATGAAATACTGTAAAATGTTGAGTCCTAATTAAAAACTACAGCTAACAATCTTCTAGTTGAAGCGGCTTATTTTATATTAATGAAGTTAGTAAAGCATGTAGTCACTCGCGCCTCGTGATAATCGAGTTATAGAAGCGGTGAGCGTTTGAATGTTAACATATTAAATGGATAAAATAACCATTAAATTTAGTTTAATAATACAAAATCGTTAAATTTAATGGTCACTACACAACAAGATGATACGCACGACTAGACATTGACGTTTTTAAATATTCACCTAGTCTAGCTGTAATTTCTGCTACAAATGAAAATGCTTTTTTTGTGAAGTAATGTAATATTACTAAAATTTATACCTACATATTTATTAGTCTCAGCAAAAAATAAAAAAATATTCAATTCGAAATGGCCAAACGTGGTGGCTTTTATACAGGCCTTTAATCTGCCTGACCACGAATGTATGTATTTACGCACTGTTTCCATGGGAAATTTTGCCACTGCTTGCTCCAAAAATTGTTTAAGAGTCAATATCACCATATCGTTTAGAGCAGGCCATGTTCTCTAAAACTGACCACAATTTGAAGTCTAAAAGGTTGAGGTTTGGGCTAGATGTGAGCCAGTCTTTAGTTCTTATTAAGTCCGGAACGTTGGTTACAACCCAAGCTTAGGTAGTTCGTGCCTTGTGACCAGGTGGAAATTCCACAATACATTTTTAAAAAGTGTATTGCTGAGAGATTCCACAACACGATCCAAGACTATCTTGATATACTTTGGCTCAAGTTTTCACTCCTTTTTCACAAAAATGTAGTTTTGTGACTCCTTGATAAGAGACGCTCCACCAAATCATCACTAACGCAGGATGATGACCACGTTGTACCTTTCCGACCACATGAGCGGCTTCTTTAGAACTGTGAGCGTACATTTTATCATTTTGCTTATTTAAGTGTTCTTCGTTCGTGAAAATTTTTTCATCGGTAAAGAGGATATTTCTGTCTTTCACCTGCGTATCGCGACAAAAAACATTTTGATCGATCCAGTCTCTTTAATTGTAAATATTAATTTAGAGCATATCCTGTATATCGGCGATAAGCACCGAGCTTCAGGTCTTGTTATATAATACGCGATAGAGTCCTAGCGGGAATCTTCATTACTCGCGATAAGATTTTTTGCTACCTAATAGGGTTTCGACGAATTCTGGCTTTAACAGCATTAACACTAATCATACCATAAATGGTCAAAAGACCCATTTTAAATTTTTGCATAGATAGTACACGAATTATTTTTTACTTCTCTACGTTAAACTTTATGGCTTTTATTGACTTATTGAATTACTGTTATTATGGTATTTTTGTATTTTTTTGTTTTGTTTATGTTTAGTAATACCGTCGTATACCATTGTTTACTACGTCGGGTCATTTGACCCTATGAAAATTGTTGGTATGATTAGTGTTAACAGCGTTTGTAATTTTAACAGCACGCGGCCGCCCCCATCTTTTCTGGTCTTCGGAAGAGGAAGTGTTGTTGTAACTGTTGAGAGTACGATATAAGAACATAGGCTGATACCAAACTTTTGAAGTGTCTTGAATATGACCGACGGTTCTCATTTTGTGCAAAGCGATCACTGCAATCCTATTTTCTTTAACATCCTATTTCATATTGAAATTTGATAATGAACACGACAAAATATGTTAAATGGCGCGAAATCGCAAGAAGTTTCTAAAATAATAAACGTGTTCCAAATCAAAATAATTAAAAAGTTGAAAAAAAAGAAAAACTCTCATGTAACTATTTATGGCCACACTAGTTATATAAGCAAATTTACAGCTTTGTTTAGTACAACGACAGTTTACAGTCTAGATTTCCTAAGATTAACACATTCCCTGCCGCGTGCAGCGTATACACCCCACTCTGAAATTACCTATGAAAAAGTTTTGACCATGTGTTATCCGAATAAAGGATTGTCAAATTGTATTCTGTATGCGCCTCAATAGACCGCAACGGAAAATATCCAAAAAACGCTCTGGCAGGGAACGTGTTAACAATTCATTGATTGCTAGTCAGTTACTTAAGATTATCATATCATACAGCTGAAGAAACCGTAGATGTTAAGTTAAAAATTGCGCAAATTATTGATTTCATAAACAACATTGATATGTGAAAAATTAAATAAGATAATAATAACAATTTGCTCGGTACTCTACCAATTGAGAATGACCTGAGGCTTTTCTTTTTTTTAATAGTATTAATTTTGTTTATTATTAGTTTATAGTTTTGTAAATAGTTAACATAGATTAGTTGTAAATTGTGTTTTATAATGTATTTATTTTAGTTTCACAATTTATTGACAGTAATGAATAATATAACAAGTATAAATAATTTGAGCACAAATCTCTTAATAACGTATGGCATGATTATTATTTCTTTAGTTATAGTTCAATTGTTTGTCCACTTAATTTAATTAATATGAAGTAATCAAACCATTACATATTTTTATATATTATTTATACACTTTTAAATTATTTGTTTACTGTAATTAAACGTAATGTTTAATTTTGTAAATTCATTGCCGAATCATGAAATTTACACTTGCGACAATTAACTGCATAGAGAAACCTAGTTAATGTAAGATAAATATCTTAAAGCTTACTGACTTAATGCACAAGTTAGATAAGTCGACATCATTTATCTACTTTCTAACACTGCTTTGATAAATATTTAATTTGATAATTTACGGACATATTTTCATGGTTTCCTTTCAAGTCTGTAGTCATTGGGTGCATTATTTTATTCTTATTGTTCCTGTTGTATAAAAAAGTATAAAGCAATGTTGCCAGAAGCCGTTTAAAAAATTAAAAAGTGAAACGTATTTTGTATCGTAAACCGAACTTTTTATTAAACATTGTCCTGTCGAACGTTAGTTCCGTTAAACCTGGTGTAATGTTTATAGCCATATTTTTTTGGATATAATTATAACAATTGTATTGTATTTGAATTAAAACGTATTGATTTATATTTCTAATATGTCTGTTAACATAATTTTCAATCACGTCATTCTACAGATAATGTTACGCCATTTATAAAAAAGTAAAATTAAAATAAATAACTAATTGTGTGTAAAAGATTGCGTCCATTTCTTTTTTACTAGAATGATATTAAACCCGGCTAATAGACATTCAAGGTGTAAGCTAGCCAGGCGAGCTCGAATAACCCTTTTTTTTTTGTTGGGAAATTCTACATTGGATACTTCTCCGCTGCGGGGGCAGCAGAGGAGTTATGCCGGACTCTTGCCGGCTAAAACCCCACATTTTCCATTTTCTTCGCCTTTAGTCGAAACTATGGGAACGCTATCGCACACAACCGTAATTTCGACGGCGTGGGCCGTGCACAGGTCCCTTCTCGTGAAAGGAATGGAGTTAGAACTCTGTATCCCTATCACAGATAGAACCGCTCGGGCAGTTCACGCGTACCGCCTTGAGGCTATATTAACAGCGACAGAACACCCCGTATCTGGCGACAATGCCTCGGTTAAGTGGGATAAATGGAAGCAATATTTAACCTCCGTCGGTACCCGGCTCTACGTCTTCGGAATAGGAGGCGAGAAAGCCTTTCTCTGTCCCTTTCCGCTCTCTCCTTCAACGGTATCATTTCCTCGCAGAAAGTTACGCTGGCACACCAAGAGGTCTCGCTATTGACCATTGACTTAATAAAGCTAGGAAGCGAAACGTCTCCCACCACCATGAGTCTTTGTCGCTGTTCCGCCCATACTGGACACTCTTCAAGAGTGTGCTGCGCTATGTTCTCGTGGAAACCGCAGCAGTGACAATCGGTTGTTGGCGCTCTACCAGCTATTCGGCATAGGTACTTTCAGAAGCATCCATGCCCGGAAAGTATCTACACGACCCGGAAAGTAAGTGACCCGTGACGCCTCTTCATCTAGTCACAGAGGACGGGGCGAATAGCCTCGACAGTACGGCTTCCTGCTTTGGGGTGGACCAATCGTTCTTTCTACTCTTTCATCATTAACATCGGAGCTTGGAGTCTCTGCCATTTCCATTCCTTCAGTGGAGGAAGCACATCTCACCGAAGGCAAAGCTCCGCTCGTTGCACATAAATCGACGCAAGGAGTCTCTCCTCCAGGTCTCACGGAGGGGATCAACTCGAATAACCCTACCACCAGCCAGTCTTAACTACTCCTGTGGGGTCAGACAGTTATATATAGTTTCATAGCTTGATAATTGTACATTTTGCCGTTGCTACCAAATAGATGTGAAGTCTTAAACAGTTCCCTGACCTATATTTTAATAAATTACGAAATACACATGCAAGTACAGTGAATTATCATACCATAAAATAAAATTTAATAATAATACTCCTATTCATTAAAAGGCACAACTGAGACCTCTTCGAAACGACTCCACTCGCACAAATTACGCGGAGGACGAATGAATTGCATCCGCCTTGAAACAATGACGCTTTAGCTTCGGGCAGAAAAACAAAAATCTCCTCATCATTTTACCTTCTATAGTTATATTCATAAATCACCAACAGTTTCAATTATACAGACTTCGAAAATAGGCCAACCATAAAGCAAGAATTTATATGGAACGATCTTATGAACGTATATGAAGCAGATAAAATAATAAGCATAAAATTTTATTACGAAAAATAAAATGCAAAATTTACTAATGACCCTGAGAGAAAATTTATTAACATCAATATTCGAAATTTTTAATACTTTTAGGTTTCTAGTCACTACCATGTAAAACTGATACAACGTACGCTGTGGTATCTGTGAGTCGGGATCAACGTCGCCAAACAGCCGGTGACTGCACACGTCCAGTAGCCACCACCGAGTGACATGCTCCGGCAAGTGCCAGCAGCCCGGCATCTTTGCAGCTCACATTACACAACCAACACACACAGTCAGGCGCACCACTCTTCAGGCATAATCAAACATCGTATTAACAAATCATCAAAAATAGTTAAGGTAAATAACACTGCTCGTCCAATTAGACACTATTTTAAAATCTTATACGCGTAGGTATACATCAAATTTCACATTTTGTTTTTCAGTAACCTCCCAAACTTTGTAACTTTATTGCACAAGAATATGTTAATGAGCTACATATGTAAAAAGTACAATAAAATTCATTACGACATCGACAATTGGTAGATAAATATGTAGCTGTATATATATTATATCGTTTATAAAGGTTGAGAACAAAATTGATCTACAAACAAAATCATGCTAAAAGAGTTTTAAAATAAGTGACAAGGAAAAAATCACTCTTGACTTTTTAACTTTTAAAAAAAACAGAAATACTGAGATAATGATGTAAATAATAAATTACATTGTGAATACAATAATGGTAATTAGAAAAACGTAATGCAAAAAATATAAATTTAAAACACGTACATTTAAGATTGTTACCGCAATGTCTTCTTGGATTATCAAAAAAAAATATTTCTTTTCATAATGATAGCACATTGCGATTAACGTGGAAGGGTTGTACGCGATACGAACATAAATCATTCGTTTCCCGACTTTAAAGTAAAGGTGAATAAAGAAGTTCTATGGAGGTCGCTACTTCGCACTAATCAAATTTTTAAATAATACAAAACCAGCCCTATAAGTCATTTAATGTAATAATTATTACCAGTTTATAGTTAACATAGCTCTTAGTATTGTTTGACAAGTACAGTCATTGGAATTATTTAGTAATAATGAATATCCATAGGTAAACGCCAAATTATCCAATGGCGTGAACAGTAAAAGGAAATCAGGTTTTCACAGAGCATAAATTAGTTTATTTTTAAAAAAGAAATTTAAGAAATTGTTAGAATTTATTTAAAATGATTTCTTTTATGTAAAATAACAATAAATCGATCTAAGACTTAAATGAAACATTAAAATATACAAAATCCATATTTGTGTATTTAACGATTAGTTAATATGTCAACATTAAATCGCTTTTAACAAACAGCAAAATGCTTCTAATTTTACATAGACATTCGCACCCAAAACAATCTAAATATCATTAATAGCTTTTTTATTAATAAACTTACCTAAATTGAACAAAGACATGAAAAAATAATGTCACTGTCCTAACTGTAACACAAGGAAATAAAATTTATTAAATAAAAGATAATATTTTTAAATATTATCTTGACAATTCTTAAGATATACATCCTACTTTAAAGATAATACTTGTCAATAATTTTCTGTCGGTGTTGATAATTTATCGGTGCATATTGTACGTATAAAAAGAATCGGTGTTTTTTTAAATGTCATTATAGCTTTAATAAATCTAAAAAGATTTAAAATGAAATCCTTATGGATTGAAATATCTATAATATTTCTCTATTTAAATTGTTTGAACGAAAACTCGAACGTACTATACATACATTAAGTGAAATCTATATAAATCATTAAACATCTCATGCAGAACCAATTCCGTGACCATAGAAAAGCAAGACGGATAAGTGAAAACAATACAACAGTTTAGAATCATCTAAGATTGTTGCATATCTGGTGACTATAAATTGTAATAACGTTTATTTATAATTTAACCGTAGATGTTCCAGCTATTAGTTAAAAATGAGTACCTGAATTTAATTACGAAAACAATTAATTCGAAATATTTGTCTGCGATTACAATTAATGCAACTGATTATATTGTTTTATATAACAAATTCCAAAATGCATGTTGATGTGTTTCAAAGGGCGATAGGCACTATGAAGTTGTAAAAGAATTTAATTGTAGTATTGTAGTATAAAACAAACATCGTTCAAAATTAAATAAGGATATCTAAGTTTTTTAATATATGTATGTATATATATATA
>DWQX01003687.1:0-17022 GCA_018245475.1 Pharmacophagus antenor
AAGAGTGATAATAAAATTAAAATGTTTTAGGCGTCAAATGCGCGGCATAGTAGCTACTAACTAAAAATACAATGCCGCTGCTGATATGGCGGCATTGGTCCGTTAAGGGTTAAGACTTCAAACATTACATATAATTGATGAATTCACAAACGTATCAATTTTGAGGTTGAAGTATATTATGATGGGCTATTTCTGTATCTTTCTATATAGATACATATGTTGGTGTGTATCGTTTCTCTATTTTATTACATTACAAAATTCTCTGAATAAACATACAACACCTTTTTGGGCCAAAATGCAAAAAAGTAAGTATTTTGATAAAACAATAATATACAATATCAGCGTAAAAAAGTATGATGAGCATGAGGGGCATGAACAGTATGATAAGAATCTGTTGATTTCAATTTAACACACTTGGTGACGTCAAACTGCCAGAGACCTAGCTTTTTATTCCAGAGTAGTATTTAATTTTTAGTTACCGCGAAATTATATTTATTAATAACCTTAATGTTTCACTAATATGGAAACCGAAGATTAGAAATAATATTTAATGGAAAACTTTTATATAAATAATATTTGTATTTCTATCAAGTGTATGAAAACTGTATTGAATTTGCTACTAATTGTTTTAAAACAATGTATTCGTTAGTTATATGACTATTAAATAACTATTTTAATTACATTGACCTTATAACGTATCTAGTCATGGAAAATTATTTTTGATTCATTGGTAATAATATTATGTTGTTCTTGATCTCGTATGAGTAATATCTAAATAGAACATTCCATGATATTTGTCTTGAGTATAAAAAAAAAATTATGCTGTCATATTTATATTAAATTAATTAAAAATTAAGTTGTAACAAAAAATCGTATATTTTTTATAAATAATTGTAAGAAAAATGCTATGTTAAATTAATCTAAACCCACGTATCTCTGTTAAACCTCGTTAGTTTAAAATCTACGTTACATTAACGTTAGTTATGCAGAACGGCCTCAAAATCTTCATTATCCGGATAAAAAATATTTGACAATTCTCTAGTAAACATTTTAGGTTCACTAAACTTAAATTATTTTAGCGTAGCCCATTTTTTTCAAATTTGTCTCATAATTTCATCATTCACCATTATAACTCCGCAAACCACTTTTTTTTCTGAAATAATAGAGACGTTATCTGGTCTATTTTTTAAAAAACCCTACCGTTTCGCTTAATTCAACGCGTTATATAATAGGATTAGTTTCAACTAGTGAAATTCTGTCTCGGAAGTTCTACTTGTTATTATTTTTATAACCAGAGAAAATTTATTTCTTACACGTAAATGCAAATACTTGCCAATGAAACTGATAGTGGAATCAGAATTAACAATTTTGAATCCTGATTTTTTCTACCTAAATAATGATTTTTGTGAAAACATGATAATCTTTATTTTTTGTGTGACGTGCAAACTAATGAAGTACAAACTACAAGAACCACAGCTCAAAGACATTTGTTTATGTAAATAAATCTTCAATTAATTCCAAAATGTGAATTTATTTCATGTTATGCATTGCGATCATAATCAAATTTTAGATATAATAAAATATTTCTACAAGTTCACAAAGGATGAACTCTACAGTCTGTAACTTTTTTTTAATAAATAGAGTACGTCAGCTTTAGCTATATTTTTAGAAGTAACTAAACCTGTCATTAAAACAAAACATGTACAACAATTATAAGGTTTTAATTGATGTCGTTCATGTTTTATAAAGCTGATTTAAGTATATAAGAATTGTTACTTTGCCGTCAAAAGATAATTTACATGCTCTTAAATTCTTTCGTTGGAATTCAACATTACATGAATATTTTAAATCTAATCAAAATCGGTAGAAAAAAAAATGACACTAAGCGAAAGTAACTTTATCTTTACTACATTGAAATATATTAGAAAATTGAACACACACTAGGCAATAATCTAAGCTACAGGAATTTGGATTGAGCAAGCAACTTTTCCCAAAATTGAGGATTAATTTATGGGTAATAGCAAAATGTTCTTAGCAACCCTTTCGATTAAACTTTATTTGTCCTTTACTGTCATTTGTCAGTGTCATTTGCGTTCGAATTTCGGTGTTGATTAACGCTACGAGTTTAAATGTAATGTAATTTAAAAAATATTTATTAAATACGTTTGATAAACCTATTACATCCCAGAATGTTTAAATCATGTAAGCTAATAATGAAATTTATATTTTTCTCCCTTACTTTTTATTTGTGTATGTCACAGCTAATATTAATCATTATTTGGTTAGTTTTTCGTGGTCTTCTGGGAACTGAAGAGTTGCCGACAAAAGTATTAGAAGTACGATCGGACAATTATATTTCGAGACCAATACATTACAGGGAAGATTCTATATTGCTCTATGGACCTAAAATACCTCCTGATCCTAAGAACCCTAAAGATAAACATTATGAAATTGTGCTTCATAAACCATTTACCGAAAGCTTACATCATATGTATAGGTCAGTATCATTTGTCATATTGAGTGAGTCATATGTAATCAATAATAGTGTCCTAGTATAATTTTATATATATTTATTTTTACAGTTTATTTCGGTCTGAAAATTTAGAAAGTTCAGAAGAAAAATTTATAGTTTTTAAAGAAAGAATACCACTATATATAAAAATCACCAAAGAGGTAAATATTGTTTCATATGTGTCTGTTTAAAGATATGCATCACATTAATGCTGCACAAAATCTTACATTAAGTTTTAACATACAATATGCAATGCATTATTATTAGCTATCATACATTGCCTGTCATTATATTTTCATATCCATATTTGCAACAGTTTTTTAATTAAATAATTAATTTACTATCAAATATTTATTATCTTTTTGTGCAGTAGTATGTAGACATTAAGTGTATATGTACATTATTATAAAGGGTATATATTATTAGGGTTATTAATGAAAAATATAGCATGGTGAGTGAGGAACGGCATTGTAATGCAAAGGTATAAATGGTGATAAAATGTAACTTAAATTATTTAAAGCCAAAAAAGATTCTAATCACAGAAACATAGTGAACAAACTTTAATCACATTATTAGTTAGTTTAATATATATGACAAGTATTTGTTTCAGTGTTCTGTCCAAACATTACAAAAACTTTGTGACACACTATCAGAACACCAGTCATGGTCCCTTGCACATTTGGTTGCACACTTTGGTCTGTATGAGTTGTTTAATGATGCTGACGTCCAGAAACACTTGAATGATCCAGATCCACTTACAGGAGCCACTCCATTAATGGTAAGATAAAACTGTGTCTATTTCTTCTGTTTAAAATAATTGGGACTGTTACAATTGACAATGGGTCAATATTTGATTTTAATTTCATAAAATGTTAGGTGACATTGAGCTTGGTCACAGCTGTTTTGTTATACCAAATTAAATATTTGATTGTTCGAACACAGCAATGTTGTTATAGTGGTAGACTGACATTGTGTATGTTAGTTAGATGGGTATGAAAAAACCCCACCATGACCCAATTTCAACTAGATATGGGCCTCCTATATTGAACTGTGAATTTTAGTTGGTAAAATTAACTAAGAATAGGTAATTTATTGTTTTGTGCTACTCTTGAAACTATTTATGTTGAATTGTTACATTTAACACTTGTAATAGGTGGCTGTGAAAACTGGTAATGTGCGCATGGTTCAGAGTCTTCTCTCACTTAATTGCAACCTTGACACCATTGATACTGAAGGGAACACCGTGTTTCACTATGCAGCTGCAAGCAATAAAGAAATTATTAATGTAAGTTCTTTATGCAAATTTATTTATTGTCCTGAGAGTTAGGATTACCAAAAATTTGTAATAGAAAAAAATTTCTTACCCACTATGGACCGAGCACTCTTCACCTGTTTATTCTAATAAGTCAGTGGTGATTTTCAATTTTGCGATACTATAGTTCTTTTATCATTTGTACTGAGCTTATGACAATGGGGATAAATTTGACGCAGAATGCTGCAAAACATGGTGATATCAAGCCACACTTAATATAGCATAGCAAAGGGTTAAACATTAAAATTATTTTTGGTGTTTTTGATTTAAATTTAATGTAGCTTTGCTCATGCCCATGTATTATTTTAGGTTCTAGCGAGCAAAACAGCATCATTGCTAAACATTTACAACAAACAGGGCTACACACCATTACACATGGCTTGCTTGGCTAATGCTCCTGACTGTGTTCGTGCGTTACTTTTAGCCGGCGCGGATGTGAACTTGTCCGCTGTGAAAGGCTTGCAGCCTTCTAATGCACTCCCCGGTATTATTTTTTCTCATAAATATTTTCTACCATGCTTGTTTAGGTATGGCATTAATGTTACCATTATGCCAAATTCAATTGTGTAAAACTTGTGTGGTATATAAAGCACAGAGAATACAATATTGTGTATTTATATATATAGTATATTTTTATAAAGATTATACATTATGTAGCATATATTATTTTTTCTCTGAAATTTGTTGTTCCACAAAATGGAACAGATAAATCAATAATGGCCACCAAATTTTATTATATATAATATTGAATATAAAATAACTGTTAACCATAGTTTTGCATGTAACCATTTGGCAGATTTCATAAATGAAGTCATATTTAGTAAGTCCAGATATTAATTAAACTTTTATTTGTAGTTGATTCATAAATGATTCATTCAATAATTACCAGTCAATGATGATACTATACATTCAGTATTATGTGGTATGAAAACAATAGAATCATAAACTTTTTATGGTAACCTGTGGCTAATAGTAATCTGGATACAAATGCTAGTTGATTAGTTATAATAATTGAATAGTTATAATTCAGTAAGTGATGATCAAAATGAGTTATAGACAGTAATGCAAAATGTTAGCAAATGTTAATTCTGTATTTCTTTTAAATATCATTAAAAAAACATTGAAATGATTAACAAGTATTAAATTTTATTATAAAGTAAATCTTTTGAGTTATAACTTATATATTTCACCACTTGTTGCTTAATTTGCAAACTTAATTTACAACTTGTTAATGATCAATATGCATAAATTGTAGGTATTGTTGGTGACATTGTCCAAGACAATCAGCCCAAGCTCTATCAACAGGATATGAAGTATGGTGGGACTCCTCTACATTGGTCAATATCTAGAGAAGTGATTGACGCATTAGCCGACAAGAATTGCGATATAAACGCCTTGAACTTTGACGGGAGAACCGCCTTACACGTCATGGTAGTAAGGGGGAGACTGGACTGCGCGATAGCCTTGCTTTCTAGAGGCGCGGAACATTCGACGGGCGATAAAGAGGGAAACACGCCGCTCCATCTGGCGGTGAAGCAAACGAATATATCTATAGTGCAAGCCCTGATCGTGTTTGGAGCGAATCTAGAAGCGAAGAACAATGCGGGCTTAACATCGAGACACGTAGTACCCACAGAAATGTCCAACAGCGTTTACGACAAGATTTTGTATATACTGCATGCCGTTGGCGCGCAAAGGTATTATTATTACTTGGTAATTAAAACAATTACATACTCGAACAAGTTCTGTTGAAAAAAAAATATTAGACATATTCTGCATTCCATTTCTTTTAAGGAAAATTTACTATGATAAATTTCTTCTAACATCAAATGATGGAACAAGTCATAATGAGACAGAATGTCGTTTTTGTAATCCATAAAAATCGAAATACGAAAAGAAAAGCCTTGTTTATTAAGATATCTACTAATACTGGATATAATTAAAAATAGTGTCATGTACTTCTGTGTATGTATACATACATACACAGAACACGAAACGGTATATTACAAACGGTTCCAAACTACTGAACAGATTATGCTCTAGTTCTATTGTTCCGCTGGTAGTACAGTCGCAACTACTTAGCTAAAAATCTGCTTGGTTGACTTAGGACCATCTGCATTTCAAATTCCATTGTGGGTATTTAATTTTTTTTATTAGTATAAACCATAGGTTCCAAACATTTTATAGACTACATCCCTTTTTATAGAAAATAATTCTTTTAGTATACTAAATATAAAATGTAGTATTTTATTTGTTTAAATTCTTAATTGGGTACTCCGCGACCGCCCCCACGTAATTTCAGCACCCACTATGCGGGCAGTACTGACCTCATTGGAAATCTATGGCTCAAACCGTGGTTTTGTAATATGGTGAACTATCGTTTTTATTTTATGCAATGGGTCGACTGTACATATGCTGTTGTCAGTGCCGGTACTCCCATAAAAACCTAAAAGCCCTGCATACCTCATTTACGCTATATTTTACAGTAAATTAATAAATCGTAATTGCTACAAACACGGTAATAAAAATAAACAAATAGAAAAAGGTTCTCATGTATTAATAGGTTTTTATGCAAAGACGGTTATAAGTAAGAGCGTTTTCTCTGCAGACACGCCCCTGGCTGATATAATATTGTAATTACCTTGGAATAAATGAGGCCAACAATTGCGGTACGGTTCCAACTCGAGTTAAATCGTGATGGATTACAGATATATTAAGATTTTTGTTAATGGCTATAGTACTGTTTAATACAATTTATTTGCAACATCGCGTCCAGGTGTCCGCCCGACGTGCATGGCTGCGGGCCCAGCTGCTCGTCGCGCGGGGAGTACAACGGGGTACCGCCGCCGCCGGTGCCCACGGCAGCCACGCGTGACGTCATCAGCGACATGCTCACCTCCGCTGCGGTCGTGCGCGCCTCGCTCGACGACAAAAAAAACCAAGGCCGGTTAGTAAATACTCATAATTTTTCTATGGCGTCAATTTTTGTAAAGGAGTAACATTTATAGAATACTCTGGCACTCACAGGGACACTCCAATACTATTTAGGCGGTAGATTAACGAGTTAACATGGGGTCGTATCGTGTCAGGCGGTGTTTAAACCGCCCTATGTCCGCCCAAATTCCACAAATTATGTATGTGGCTCTACGTCTAACTGGAAACCTCCAAGTTACAATGGGGGCTTAGTAACTATAACATAGAGGCAACCAAAACAAAAAGTTAAAGTGAGGTCTTTCTCATTGGCGCTCTCTATGAAGTGCTGCAGAGACGTAAGATTTTCCACAGTAGATTAATTAGTAGGTTTCATGCTTCTTCGTTTATATCCTGACTTCTTCTGGTGAGAAACCATGGCCCTCAGGAAAATTGGTTCGACACAGGTATCTTAGTTATTAGTGTACAAATTTTAAGGTGTTCCCATTTGAAAGTTGGTAGGTGGGTGCTCACGATAATTATCTTTTCATGTCTCAATGACGATGTATGTGATGTAGTGTTATGTAAACATGTATAATAATGTTACATATTTATAACAAGGATATCTGTGAGGAGGAAGTAAAAGAAATCTTGAAAAGCGTTAAACATTCGTCTTCAGTTTACTTTGCCTGGACGGCGGCGGCATCAGAGGGCTCGTTTTAGTCCAACTGCTCATAAACTTGGAGGCGGCCATCGGGAAACCCATCATTCACTGCTTTGACTGGGTGGCCGGCACTAGCACCGGCGGCATCTTAGCCTTAGCCCTGGCCTCGGGAAAGACCCTCAGGGAGTGCCAACAACTCTACTTCCGCATGAAGGAGTTCGCTTTTGTTGGCATAAGGCCGTATCCATCTGAAGCCCTTGAGAATATTCTGAAAGAATGCTTAGGTAAGTTTAATTATATTATTTTTATATTTACAATTTGCATATATTAACTTCAATTTCACATAATGTTAAGTAAAGAGGATAGATTCTTATGCGTGCTCTGGCCAGAACACATTTAATCTTTCAGTATTTTCGAAATATGTATGGGATCAACTTCGGATTATATTAATTATTTAATAATAATTATTAAAATCGTACTACTCTGTAACAATATCTTTGATTTTTTATTCGATTTGATTTGTCTGTGGTTTTAATTAAAAAAATATATATAGTCATATGATAACCTTTTTGTTGTCGATTGAAAATATTACCTATTCTATTAAATTATTTCGTTTCTCAGGCACGGAGACGGTCATGGCGGACATATGTCACCCGAAGCTGTTGATACTCGCGGTGCTCAGCGACCGGAAACCGGTGGACCTGCACATCTTCAGGAACTACCAGTCTGCACAGGAGATTCTTGACCAATACAACGGTACCTCTAGTAAGTTAGATTTCTTTTCTATTTATATGAGGGTCACATGTCACTTAAAATCATGTGAAGTTGAGGTCATGTATCAGCCCATAGCCGAAAAAAAAAACATGCCATATCCTTTAATTCGTATTTCGCACGCGTAGTAGAATATTGTTTTAACTTGAGAGCAAACAGGAGAATAGCCGTAATTACAAAAAAATGGTTCTGAGTAGTGGCGTGCATGTACGACACTTAAATATACGTACACATCATTATATCATGTAATTTTTTTATCTAGGTAATTGTGTTAGGATTATATATATTATAATTTATGAAATTTATTGTTCATATTATTTAAATAGCGTGTGCCAGGTTTTTCAACTTGTATGGTGGTACGCTACTGATTCTGATTGTCACAACTTTATAGATCAGTTGTTATGAGACATATGCACCCGCATGTTGCAGGCCCGCGTGCATCCGGTGATAACGAGGGTCAGACGACGCTGGTGTCGCTGGCTGCGCCGCTGCCCCCCGCAGAGCAGCTAGTGTGGCAGGCAGCGCGCGCGACCGGCGCTGCGCCCTCCTACTTTCGCGCGTTCGGCAGGTGACCTCACCGCATTATTACTGATCGGTTTTGTAAAACGCTATCTTTGTCAATCGCAATAGGAATGTCGGGTACTGTATCTATATTACAACTAGGTTTACTAAGGAATCGTTATGACCAACTGAAAGGTTCCTTTTGTAGTTTCTTTAAAAAAAATTATGCGTTTCCTATTACGAAACTTAACTTGATTTCAAACTAATGCTATCCTTATTAAATTTAAATTCACAACGGGCCCACTAATGGGAAGGATGACAAGAAACTTATGTTAACATTTATTATAATTGTACAGTTAAAAAGAATTGCTTCCAACCACACGATCCCACTTGACGCTATGACTGGAGCATCGCTTTGGTTCGTGAATAGGTTCAATAGGCATTTAGGTTCGTTTAAAAAGATTTGTTTGAGGTCTTGCTGTGTTGGTTGAGATAATACATATTAGAGCAGGAATATCTATGTAATTTTTGGATTGTTTGCACTGTCCATATAAATTTATTTGTGAAATAAATATTAACGTCATTAAAGAATTTAAAAAAAAAGTCAAAACTGTTATTGACATGGACACTTTAAGCTTCTGCCATTTTGGTATGCTTGGTTTATCTTGGTTCTCAGTTATGGCCTAACACTTGACCTCAATTTCCACTCCAGACTATCATTATGTATGGAATTCCTTATTAATTCGTATACATGATATTTATTACAAATTGCAGATATTTGGACGGCGGTCTAATGGGCAACAACCCGACGCTGGACGTGTTGACCGAGCTAACGGAGCTGCGTTTGGCCTACGAGGGCACCGGCCAGCTCGACGAGGCCGAGAAGACTAAACTGAAAATAGTCGTTTCCTGCGGCACAGGTGATTTTTTTTTAATAATAGTTAAGCCAGTCGTTTTATACCAGGCTGCCTTCGTAAGGCCTTGGTTTACCTCTTCCATTGTGATCGAGGTCAGGGGTTTAGTGCTGGGTACATGAGTTCTGAATAGTGGTAGGCTTTTTCGAAACTGCCTGGGAAGCTACCAACCTCAATGTTGCATATGTCCTCAAATGCATATGTGAGTCATAAAATTCTGGGCGAAAACATCTTAATCATCTATGATCTAATTGTCAATTAACATCATGTCAATAGAGGTCAAGTTTTATCCCACTGCTACTAAAAATAAAAATTAAATAATTTTATGATACAATTTATTAATTCAAGCGTTATTTTGCTAAACTCTTTAACTTTATAAAACAATAAATATTTTTGCTAATATCCGCACATTTTAATCGCATGTACTACGATAAATTACAATCTCGTAGTTCGACAGCCCGACACCGAACTATCGAATGCATTACATCTGAAAATGCTACGTGTAGTGGCGAAACGGCGTTAAGAACAATCTACTAAACTACAAAGTTTAGTCGTTAAAATTTGCGATTAAAAGAAGCGGGAAAAAGCATTTTTTTGTTTTTTTAAATGATTATTTGTTGTATTCGTTCTCAGGACTTATCCCGGTGACGAAAATCAAAGATTATGACATTTTCAACCCGGAGAGCCTGTGGGATACCGCGCGTCTCGCGTGTGGCCTCACGGCGATAGGGAATCTACTCGTTGATCAGGTATGCCAATAAAGCGACACTAGCGACAAAACTCGATTAAATAAGTTTTTTTGTCTTCTGTCAGTATTCGAAATACTTTCTGCCACTTCTCTCTTGCTTCATTACTTCTAAATAACAGATTTATCTTGTGTTATTGCCCACGCGATTTTTTTCTTGTTGACAATAGGGGTTAACATGAGTCCTTTTGACGAGCACGAACTTAGAGGGTATTAAAGTCATAGAAAGTGAGCCGTGCTCGCTCAGAAGGTTCTGGCTTTCATATGTATATCTATCGAACAGCTATGCCGTTATGGCTGCAGATCGACATTGGGGGTGATAGGTAGCTAGGCGGGTTCAACAATATCCAACCACCATCCAAACTACTTCTCGTGTGGTTCTGGAATCTAAGGAGGGATATCTGTGCTACAAGACAAGCCGAAAACTACCGACACAAAGGCGGTGCACTTTACATACCTACTGCCAGCCGAGGCCTTTAAGGTCGTAATCACGTAGTCGAGTCAGCATCACTTAATAAGAGGTACGTTGCAGGCGACGCAGACGGACGGCCGCGTTGTGGAGCGCGCGCGTGCGTGGTGCGCGTGCATGGGCGTGCCGTACTACCGGTTCTCGCCGCGCATGTCGCGCAACGTCGCGATGGACGAGCGCGCGGACGAGCGCCTCGTCACCATGTTGTGGGAGGCCCACGCGTACATGCGCGAGCACCGCGACCGCGTCTTGGAGGTCGCCGCGCTGCTCGAGGACGGTCAGTCTGCTAGCACTTCATTTTTTTTATCAGTTATGGATTAAAACTTCACCTCGATTTCACCCGATGTTAAGTAACTTCGAGACCGTAGTTGCTGAAGCATGGTCGCCCAGAATACTTCTAGCTCTCTCGAACTGACGGAACACAAAACGATACTAGTTGACATTTGCCCACATTTTAAATTATCAGGAGGCTTCAGGTGCCGGTCACCGGTGACCCGTGGCTTTCAACCTGTTCACTAACCGACAGTCACTCGTAACTTTATGAGGAGATGAACTGAAACAAACTACAGCAACTTTTCTTTTTGCTATCTTCTTTTAATCAATAAATTGACGAGAGGAGCATGTTATTGAGTCGCCATGTATTTGATATGCTTGCTTATCACTAACTCGCATTTTTTCTTTCAGATATGAAAAAGTAATGTACGGCATAGTACTGATTCATCGATATAGGACCCATTGTCAATTTTTACGAAGGCACCCCTCATCACCCCGTCTCCAGTGTTACTTCGTGTCATGACGTGAAATTTCCAGTGATATGTAGTGTAACAAAGTATTTTATGTGCAATAAATTTAAGTTATTTTTTTACTATTCATTGTCCTAATGTTATTGTTTTCAATGGACGGTAACATATGAATTAGGACAAGTGATATTTCTATTTCGTTTACTATTACTAACAATTATTTCTCATGATATCGTACTTTCAACACAGTTATGTTTTACGGGTATTCAATTACTGTCTATAAATACTATATGAAACAGGGAGAGTAAGATTGATTAGTTTTACATTTATGAATTTATTACAAAATTTGTTTCGTATTTGAAATAGTCTGGAGTTGAATATGGTGTTTATGTATTTATTATATATGGTAATTTAATTTATTACACCAATAGCACTTTATGTCGATGTTTCACTTCAGATCATAAAACGCATATATATTTAAACACGTTCACGCCGGCGCGGACCACTGGTGACCCGCGCTATACTGTCTTATCGGGCGGCGCGTACCACCGGTGGTACGCACTCGATGTTGCTATTAAACGCTGAAAATTAAAATAATAAAAATTTAACGTATTTTCCTTAAAAACATTTGTTTTTAATTACAATTATAATTAATAACGTATTATGAACATATTTTTCGTTCAATAACATAAACATAATAATACAATCTTATTTCTGGTAATTGCACTACACCCATAATAAGCAATATGCAAATAAAAGTATTCACTTCATCTCTTGTAACAGACTGCCAGGCCTGTTAGTGCATTCTACTGCTAGATGAAGAATTATTTATACATTATGTAGCATATTTATTTGTTTCTTCAACTATCCAATCTAGTATGTAATTCGTCTACTTATAGATTCATCGGAATCACTTATTTCCATATACATGTTACTATTTTTTATAAGGGCAAGAATTATAAGGTGTCCTTCGAATATGTAAAAAAACATTCTAACCACCTTTCTAGTTATACTTACTAGCAGAAATCTGTAGACAGGATGAAAAAACGGCACGAATTATACAATTTGCACAATAAACTCTCACTGTACTACTAAATAAACATAGAACGCGTATGCAAGTCTGAACAAGCAAAAATAGCGCGCCACCAGATAGAGGGCGGCATTAGTTTAAGCGCCGCCTCACAGCAAAACAAATGAAAATCGGCGTCGGCGTGAACGTGTTAATAGATCTTGCAACAAACTGGTGCTATTCCGCTTTGAAGACAGAAATGTTTCAATTCCATTATATTTCCGAATACTAAAAATAATAATTTCACGTCGATCCATTTTTTCACTTTATTAAGTAAAATAGGTATCTACAGTAAAAGAATTTTTTATTATCTACTTCATATAAATGCATCACAATTTTTTTTACGAAATTTTGTGTTATATTCGGCTTTTTAATATTTAATGAAATAATGGATACTGTAAAAAAATTAAGATACTCGGTATTATGTAGAATCTGTCAGGGGTTTCGTAAAACAAATGATGTAGTTGCATATTTCATTATATTTGTTACAGCCTTAAATTGTACGAAAAATATATATATACTCGTAATTCGAAATCATTTTTATGTAATTTAATAAAAATAAAAACGAGATAATGCTTAATCATCATTCCCACAGATATTCATAAAGCTTTCTTTTGTTCCTCAATTTGTTGCTGGCGCAATGATTTTTATTTCGATATTAAATCTTTTTTTCTTCCTCATCATGTTAACTAATCCTGTCTTCACTACTTCAAAAAAATAATTCAATTATAAATTTGTCCCAATATAAACCTTGCGCACACAATTTCGTGTATTCAATATAGTGGTTCCAATTACGTTAGCATTATATAAATATTATTTATCAGTGTAGCATTTTACCTAATTTACCTTGAAAAGGTAGCATTGAATGATTACTGGGGCGTTTGTGATATATATTGTACTTGTAAGATATATATACGTTACAATAATAAAGAAAATATGTTTTATTTAATTGAAACAATCATTTCTTTTACAAAGCATTTTATTTTCATAATAAAAAGTAAACTATTTTGCTTATACAAAGACTCATAATATCACATTTCTGATGTGGATATTATAAATCCACGAACTAATTCTAACTCTATACAATTAAAACTATTATTATCTAACTACGCTAAGTACCGCCAATATAAATGTACGATTTTACAACCCTTTAGACACCGTGCCTCTTATAGGGAAGTGTTTTTTTTTTATACAGAACACAACTCATTAAATACGTAAAAATTTTTTCACAAAAAGTATTTAAAATAATTTTTGAATAAGTACATGGTATTAAGTAGACGAGTGAGATTCTACGGCTAAGTTAAATAAACATACGCTATACGCGTCCGGTATTAGTTTTTATAACAAATATAAAGTACATTTAACATTCTGATTATACATAAACATCGTCTTACAACTTTTGCAATATATGTTGCGACGTGTTTTTAGAGAATGCCGGTAATGATGTCAACTGGTGGTGTCAGTGAATAAATATACACCTACTTAATAAATATTATAAAATTCTGTGATTTTTTTATATTTTTTAACTTTGTTTTTTCAAAACGTGATATAAATAATGATTCATTAGTTTTAATTCGAATTATTTCAATTGAGTTACCAGGGTTTCGTGGTGTACAACCTCCGATGCCAATATTGTAAATTCACGCTAAACAACCCCCCGAAAAAAACTGGCTCGTACTAAAACATTGGTTACAACAGCATTAGAACGGCGGATTTTAAATTTGCGGCTCTTGTATCACAAGCCGAACTCAAAACTATAAGATTGTTGGCGTTGAAACATGGAAAGGTTAAATAGTACGAATTAACATATTTTTTCGTATTCAAAAACAGCAAAGGGTACATCTTACTACAGGCGACACCGAGTTGACACATTTATTACATCGCATTTATTGAGGTACGGTTTGCACTACAAATATAGGAACGTTAAGTCTAAAACTACTAATAGCCGAAATTAAATTATATTACTTCGAAACTACAAACCACACATACGTTCAATTTAAAAAATTAAATCGGACCTACTGATAATGAGACACACTTTTGCGTTACACTGGAAAATTACAAACAATAAGTTAAAGTTTATGTTTCACAAACGAAAACTTTATAATCGACATCCTTCTATGAACGTTTATTGTTAATAATTTAACCCATTGAATGTTAGGCATATTTAAACCGTCTTGCCCTGGGTGCCAAGGTTTAGATTGAAAGACTACATGAAATTTTCTAAAACGTTATTGTCTGTTACAATCTATCACTTAAAGATTTAGTTTTTATATTAAAGATTGATAATGAACATGTTTGTTCATTTCACCTGTTAATAACTGTTGACGTAAGTTTAGACAGTAAGATAACTCGTAGTGTTCAGTCAATGGGTTAAATATTACACACTGTCGCGTTCGCATTTAGTTTAAGATTGTTAAGTTGCGTATACGGGGTTATATTAGTGAAAACTAATTTTATGACCAAATTTCTTTCATTAATTTTGATAGAATTTAAACATTACAATACAAAATAATTTTTATACCCTTTTCATAGGAAATTCGATAATAATAATTATGTTATGAATTAAATACAATGATAATATAAATTACAAAGGGTTACCATTAAATAAAATGTACCAAAGAAGCAGTAAGTACCAGTGATAAAATGCGCGAGTAAGAACCAAGGACCCACAAGCTTTCATACAAAATAAAAATAGATAACAACACAAGGTTTACAGTTTAAACAACTCCGTATGTAATAAATTCAACAGAGTAGAAAAACTCTGTATAAGAAAGGGCACATTGAACACGAGACAGGAACCGTTTGTAGACCAAAACAACTTAAGTTGCACCTTAATATTACATTAAAAAAAAAACATTTTTCAGATTAAAGTTTATCGCACACGAAAATATTTTTCCTGCTATGACTGCTGTTTTTGCTCTATTTGTTATCTATGACTTTTGATAACTGTTGAAATTGCTGTTTTATCATAAATTGATAATTTTAATAAAAAACGAATTCATTGTTGCACTACACGTGTTATTAGTTATTTTCAAAAAAAAAATAAAGATTTCGTGTGCGGAAAGACTGCACACATAACCCTATACCAACAACCAGACAAAAAAAGGTCACATAACGTAACTTGGCAGCTTTAGATTCTAATGCACTTTCATGAGGAGTACGAAAAACCAAATCAAATTTGTTAAAAAATTTGATACAGATTTTTCTTTTTTTGTAAATAGTTGGTACCGCGTAAAAGTGTATTTTTTTTTATGACGAACAACCCGATTATAATATTATGTCTTAAAGTTAAAAAAAGTGAGAAAATATATTAAAAAAAAAACATTAAAGAACACATTGGTTTCTTAGAGTGGACCGCGTATATAAATAAATGCTTAACGCTTAATAACATTCAAAATATATTTTAAACCTTTACTGCTTACGTAACTGCTCTGTCATCCAATCGCGATCCGATAGTTATATATATAATTAAAAATATTTGCGCAACACTTCCACCCATAGAGGCAACATTACTGTTTGTATTTAAAGGTGTAAAGTAACACCGACTGGCAGCATGCGAAGGCACTGCGTGAATTTTTATCGTAAATATTGATTGTATTATGTTACTAAAGAGGCTGAGGAATGATATATGATCATAGAGATGCTTTTATCAATAAACTCGACCAACGCGAGAGTAATGTTTAACACATGCCCTGCCGTGCTGTTTATTAGTAGGTTTCATTTCCAAACCACGTGAACCGTTTTCGGTAACAATTTATTCCCGCCCTCCCACTGGTAGTAATAGATCACAGCGTCGCGTGTCGCTATTAGGACACGGCTATCGTAGGCGGACGAGACAATGTTACCAGTAATTACGTTTAGATGAAAACGTCTTCATTTAAAAATGTTCAACATGACTTACAAATATGGTTCTGTTTATACCGAAAACGGTTAATATGGCTTGGAATGAGTTAATATTGTATCTATAAATTGTGTTCACTAAAACTACTTTTTGTAAAATTTTTCTCGCATTCATATTGCTCGTAAATTCAATAAATAATTTTGTAGACTACCAGCTGTTTGGTGGAAAAATACGGAAAAAGGTTCTTATTACAACCTACAAGCCTATTCATTATGGTATTATGAAAGGAAGCTTTGGCGTGAACCGTATAGATAGACTGCGTTAGCGATCTGCTCAGATATTAACACTTTGACGTCCGCATATTTCAGCTAATTTTTTATGTTTGTTGTCGGCAGAATTGCCAGGAAATTAAGAATTGTTTTAGAAATCACAAGGAATGTTACTTACCAATTATAACAAAGTGACCACTGTAGTGTCACCGGCCATCAAGCGATATTTAGCGAATGATCACAATGTGACGTCGCCGGACGGCAAAGTGTTAACATGTAACAGTTTGACAGACTCCACCCCCCCC
>DWQX01003688.1:0-17021 GCA_018245475.1 Pharmacophagus antenor
TATCCAATTTATACAAATTTGAGCGACAGCTATTGTCGTATAAAAAACTAGCGTAATCTATTCTACTAGGGATAATGGATATATAGACATCTTAGGTGTTTTTGATGTGTGCTCCAGCCCGACCCTGATAAAATTTTTAAAATATTTAAATATCTGGATACTTTTTGTACCAATTCATTAATATGTCTCCCCCACCTCAGAGGACTATCAAGCCACAATCCAAGGTATTTTACATGAATTTCTGTTGATAAAGTAGAGTTATTTATTTTAAAATTAATTGAACGTTTATAACCACCTTTTTTAAAAATACAAATCTTACTTTTGGATGTTGATATGTGTAGACCTAGGTCAATTAGCATACGATAGAGATCTTCGCAAGCGCAGTTGAGATCTTTCACTGCAAACTCAACATTACTATGAGAATTTTTTTGACATAAATAACTTAAACGCGCTCGTAAGTCTTAAATCAATAAAAATAACTAAATCACAACTACCCTTTATTATTTGTTCGGATATAGAAGAGTTACACAATATGATAGATTGATGACATACAGCCTTGACCAAAAGTATTAGGCACCCCAAACTATTCTTAATATATTTATTATTATAATATTACTAAAATAACAATCGAATAATTTTAAGTTCTAGTAGATCCACCTTTGGATTTTATAACAGCACTAATTCAGTCCGGTGTGCTGCGTACGCTAACTTTGTTCATTCGTTTCTCGAAATCGAGTGCCATTATTACACAAATGTATTTTAATGCCGTTTTTGAAGTGATGCTGTGTCTTGATCCTCTTCTTTAGAATACCTCAAAGGTACTGAAGTGGATTGAGATCTGGGGACTGTGCAGGGCCAGTCAACCAGCGTACGGTAGTCGCTGACTTATGACAAGGAACATTGTCTTGTTGGAATATGACCCCGACCAGGTTGGTGTCACCGTAAATACTTGTTAGAGAAGGCAAGCGTAAAAAAGCGTAGTTTTAAGTAGCTGTATGTACTTTTCGCTGTTTATACGAACTTCGCAAACAAACATTTTGCTAACGCCATCAACAGCCATACAGCCCCAAATCATTATGCTATCTTCTCCGTATTTGACTGTAGGTACAACGCATTCTGGGTGGTATTCTTTGACCACAGTTTGCCCCACAAAGATAACACAAGCTGTTTTAAATAACTAGAAAAGGTAAAAACGGGCATTTGAAAAAAAGACCATTATTTAACTATCTGAATGGCATAAGTAAGTAACCATTCTTAATTACAATAAAACTAGTAAAATTAAAGTACTTTAAAGTTAGATTCGACGGACCCCACACCACATTAGACCAATCTTCCTCTCTAAAATATTGGTGGTGTAGAGCCCATTTCAATGTCTTCTTTTTGTTAGCTTGTGGAAGTCAAGGCTTTTCCAGGCCCGCGTCCACAACTCTTTCTGGCTGTTCTCGTAATTATTAGCTTTCCAGTGTCATCGGCTAAAGCAGCAGCAAGCTCGGAAGCAGTTTTGTTTCGATTTCTCTATGATTCCGGAATCAATTTTTTGTCCTCACGTTTTATAATCGCATGTTTTCTAGCTCTTTTGTTTGTTTGTGGGTTTGTTGTCATGTGTGCCAGTTTAAGAAAATCGTTTAACGGCAGACTGTACGGCACAACGCGAACACTTCACCAACTTTATTTTTGCATTTTATTTTTGGTTCCTTCTTTATTCGTGTAAAAATTGGATTTTTACGCGAATTTCCGAAGTATTTTTTTTTTCAGCATTTTAACACTAATTTGTGGTCAATTTAGACGTTTAAACAGAAATTAATGAGCTTATTTATTCGTTAAAGTCCCGACGAAATAAACGATAAAACCATAAAAAAAATCTTTTTTTTGGGTCATCTGACCATAAAATTATGTCACCTACTGTTATAGGTAATGTTTTGTATCCTAGGTATTATATTTAAGATAAGCATTTAGTCATGGTTTAATTAATAAATACGCACTGTCCATTTTTATGAAGTGCCTAACAGTTGGCAAGGTTGTATTATATTGTAAGACGTGAAATGGTAAAACGTGTGCGTTTTTATAATTTCATTGCAATATGCATTATTTTTAGGAAAATATATTGATTTTTTGCTTTTAATACTAATGTGATTACTATGTGTTATCTAAAATAATAACTTAAGCTTAAAGTAATTACTTGATACTTTAATCCAAATCAAAATTTACTTAAATTCTTAATTACCGAATGTAAAATTGTCAAATTGTATTTTGTATGCGCCTCACTAGATCGCAAGCGAAAATATTTAAAAACACTGGCAGGGCACGTGTTAAGAATAATCACCCTTTCGTATGTGTACCAATTTTTGTGGCCATCGTCTCAGAGAATAAAAAGTTTTATTGAAATTTAACCCTTTGCGGACGAGAGGCGACTCTCCGACGCCATGATGTTTCGTGCGGCAGAACGAGTGGCGTGTGCGAGGCGTAAGTTTTGTAAGAATATAGTTATTATATCATTCTCCAAGTCTTAAATATGCATAGATAGATAAACTATTGAAATGTAATGTCTTTAGGATCGTTTATTAGTTAGAGGTCATTTTATTGCATTATATAAATCACTCAAATGTTCAAAAAAAAATTTTATTGCATTATATAAATCACTCAAATGTTCAAAAAAAAAATTTTATTGCATTATATAAATCACTCAAATGTTCAAAAAAAAATTTTATTGCATTATATAAATCACCGCAAATGGTTATACTTCTTTTGCCCCCTTAGGGGACAGAATTTCCAGAAACCCTTTTGTTACTGGTAACGGGCCTATACGTCATTAAGAATACACTATCCAAATTCCATGTTTCTACGACCAGCGGTATAGTGTACGTGTGTGGAACAGTTAGTGAATCAGGCAGGACTGAACTTTATAATTATAGATTACATCTCGTTTCATGACTCTTTTTTTTTTTTCAGAGAATTCAACAATTTAAAGATTTTTTGAAGTTGCCAAGAATAGTTATATTGATTAATTAGCTGAAGTAAATTTTTTTTTTAATGCAGCTATACCTAGTATGTTAAAGGAAAGTATATATGGACACAAAGGTAGGTTTAAGAATTAGTCATAGAAGTAACTAAAGTTAATTATTGTGCTCAAGAGCCTTTTGCTTGTAGATTTATTGTTTAGTAAGAGATTCTTTAAAGATGAGGTGCGCTCATCAAAATGGTTTTCGAATATATGGAAATTATTCGGAAGCTAAGATTCCTTTTGGATCGCTGCACCACCGTAGTAATTATATGATAATTTAAAATAAAGTTATTTTAAATAAATAAACAAAATAGCTTATCTTAACTAAAAGCTCATTAATGAAGAGTGTGCAGTAATCCCCTACCACGTGAAAATTGGGACTGCGTTGTACGAAAATTTGTACGAAAAACGCGAATTTTCCCAGTATAACGCGTTATGTACAAAATTTTAACTGTTTTTATTAAAGCGGGCTTCAATCGAATATTGGGAAGAGCCCATGTTATGAACGAAATAAGTGTTTTACATTTTATAGCAATACAATTGATACACATGCAAAATTAAGCGCAACAAATTATGAATTATACAAATGGGAATCACCGCGTTATACGAGGGAGTGGAGTTCGCGTTATACGAAAACGCGTTTTTGGGGGGGGGGTTACTGTATTAACCTTTTGAGTACTTCTGGCAAACATTTTATTTTAATACTTTTAACATAACTAATGCTATAAATAAATGTAGAACAGGTACAAGTTTAACATTAATTAAACACAGTAGACATCTCTAAATATTAGTTTAACATAAAGAAACCGGATATGGACCGTTTATTTTGAAAGTGGTGTAAATCCATATTCTCATTTTTCGAGAATATTGAAAGTTAGCATATCTGTTAAATAAAAAACATAGGCAAATTATATGAGGACTGGCAATTTTTTTTATATTATAAATATTTAATTTGATTATATAGATTTATTTTAGGCGAATTAGACTACAATAATACATATTTATGGGCTGTAAATGGACTTACACTACTTTCAAAATTAGACAACTAAAAATATGTTAATTACAATTTTGAAAAATGAAATATTACTTAAAATATACTACATTTTAATCCAATTTCGTTTACAAATACTCATGACAAGACAAAATTTGATTTTAGACGCTAATTACATTGCTAAAATTACAAGATACAAGGCGCCAGGACGATTATTACAAATTTTAGCGGCCTTCCAGTACGTGTAAGTAATAAATTAATAGTTTTAAATTCTGCGTTCTTCATCGATAATTTATATAAAACAGTATATGGTACATTTTAGAAAAACCTCAACCAACATATTTGAAACCAATTGACCTGTTTGCCATTAGTGTTTTTTTATCTGTTTTAAATCGCATTTTGAGGATTTTTTGAATCCTTTGAATTTAAGATTTTTTTTGCTTATATATATGGGCTTCATGACTGCATGATTTATTTATAATTAAATAAAATAAATATTTTCAATTGTTACGAAATAATATTGATTTCCATTTGTTCTTACCTATATCACTATCTGATGTTAATATGAAGTTATTCATTTTTTTGATAAAAATAGAATAAGTAACCTAAATTACCAACTCTTAACATGTAAGATAAAACAAATGGAAAATGTCAGATTACTAATCGGCAACTATCTGTTAAGCCACCTAACTCTGTCAATTGGACTTACATCACGGACTTAAATTTATATTAAATTAAGTATATATTACGTGATATTTTAATTTTTTTCAAAAATGGAATTGCATCAGTTCGAAAATAAACGATCCATATTTTTGTGTGGTCCTTATTAAATATTTTGTCTTAATTTGTAATATAATTATATTAATTAAAATCACTTTTACACTATGAGCATTTAACGCGATTCTTTTCCACCGCATATTTGTTTTTATACATTATAAAGAAATATCAATTATAACTATGACACTCTAGCATATTTGTGTCTTCTTAATGCAGGCTCTATGTAGTAAAAAGCGTTTGTTTTATCTGTATCATATTTGTCTTGAATAATAGGTCTACAGTAGTTAAAAAGGCAACTATTGGAATTAATTATTTGCTCTGCTGTTCTTAATAATTACATTGAATTAATTTCCTAAACATTCAATATCTTCCGTTCTCTTAAGTCCACGCACCTTACATTTATAGCAACGGGAAATAGTAAAAATGCACGTTGCTTTATTGTAATAAATAACAACGTTGCCTGCAATGTGGAAATGAATTGGGTTTTCGCTCTGTTCTATTAAAATTACATTAGATTAGAGTATTACAGAGATCTGCGATATGTGAAAACTATTATTTGTGATAATGATGGATATAAAACAAACATTTCTTGTTTAAAAATAATCATCTTTCAATAACTAATAATACTTTAGCGTTTAGTACGAAACGTGTCTCATACATTGTATTTATAAAAACGACATGAGTACGTCTCAAATACCACATATTAGTGTGACGGAGTACTTCCTCATGGTCTTCTCACTCCTCATTTTCCTTCTACACCATGTTATCGGCCAGTTTAAAAATTATTTAGCAGATTATGGCATTTTTGGATGATTTGCTTTCTTTTGTTTAATTTAGATCTCACCATGATAATGGATGAGTCGACGTTATAATTTGAAAATTTTGGGTGCAGCGTCGACTATATTTTAAAACCTACTTGTTATTCTTAGTTTAAACTGCGATTGAAGAAAAAATTGTTAAATCCAAAGCTACTATTTCAAATAATATGTATACGTTAACATAAATATTTGTTTAACCTCTTGCAGTGGACAGACGTGCCACGCACGTCGAGACTTCTTTTACCACAACGCCAGCCACGTGTTTAACACGTAATCAGAAAATTATTGCAGTAAGATTAAGTGCGTGGCACGTCAACTCTTACTGAAATTCTTAATTTGGAGCACAATTTCTGCTTGGGTTAAATCGTTTAGGTTATCATCAGTTGATGAGTCTCTATATTCGCTTCTGTAATTCAAGGAACCCCGGCTAACAGCGCTCCGATATGATTTGCGTTCGACTATTCTGGCACGCGCAATCGTAAATTTTTTCGCATCGCAAGTGATTAATAGCTACTTCAATAGCATTACCAAAGCAATAAGATAGTTATTTATGAATTATTAACAAAAGATAAGAGCTGTTGTGTTTTAATACATTTATAGAATTTACACGTTCCCTGCGACGTGGGTCGTATAAGCTCCACGCTGAATTTCTTTTTAAAACTGTTTTGATCCGGTGTTATTAAAAATAATTAAACTTTAATCCAAATTGAAATTTATTTAAATTGTTAATTACTGAATAGAAGATTGAGGAATTGTATATACGCTCCTCACAAGACAGCGCGGGACAAATATTTATAAAACTCTCCCGCACGGAACGTGTTAATGTTTTAATCACTAGTGATAATGTAAATATTTACCACTTAAAAGTTTTGACGGGTATTGAGTTACCTTAGTTGGTTTGGAAGACTATTAAATTACCTTTATTCTCGAATGTTGTTTTTATTGACCGTCGACATTAAAAAAGATAACTACTTCTATGCCCTTTAACTTGACGCCATAAAAATTGCCATCCCATAAATTCATTCTATCCACTTTGCATCTTAACACCAGATGGCTAAGGACACACACATTAAACCTTTGAGGTACGAAAGTTTGAAAAATAATACCCACGTTGAACGGAAATTTTAAGTTGTTCAAAACTTAACAAAATGTAGGTATTTTTATTAGTAAGGATATACAAACTTAAAAAAAAGGACGCAAATAGCCCCACCGTGAAACTTGAAACAATATTAGACTTTACTGTCCATCAATTTTGTTATAACTTTTTCTGTATCACTTACTATGAATTATTTATATTTACTTTTGCTCTTTGATATTTTTTTCTATGAACTGCTGTTCCTAACCACTTTAGATAGGAAGGATCAAAAAAAGTTTATGCGCACGCAGCTATTCCGATATTTCGAAGTGGGTTGAAAAATGACCTACTATAAATCATTATGTATCATAAAGGTGGGAAATGACAGCTAATTAGTGTAACTCGATCCTACAATAATAAAGTTTTCACGTTCTTTTAAAAAAATCGTGTTTTAATTTGACGCCATTGCTTCAGAAATAGAACATACTTCTAGCGACTTCTAAGAAAATATTCTTCTAGCGAAATTTATGTGGATTTATAAGGGTTTACAAATATAATTCATCCTTATAAAATATGTTATTTTATGGTGATTCGAACACTAGTAGTGCGCGTGAAAATTTCGCTGTTCCCCAGAAAAATGTGAAATATGTTATATACGTGTTGATTTCATAAGGTTTGTATACCTGATATCAAGAGACAAAAAAAGCTCTGCTTTTTGTTGCTGATTTTTTTCTTGTACTAAAAGTTTAATATATAAATGTAGCAAACTAGATTAACTTACACTACCGAATTGTTGCCAAATGACTTTTTAACTTTTCTCTTATAGTATACAGTGATACCTCGCATATCGAGCAAAATAAATTTTAAAATAACTCGCTTAACGAACGACATGGATAAGAATCTACGAATCGTGAGATAGAAACTTTCCATGCTATTGATAGCAATAGCATGAAAAGTTCGCAGAGTTGTAAACAGACTAATATAGATTAGTCTGTTTACAACTCTGCATTAGCATCTTAATGTCTGTTGAATCACATATTTTTTCCCAACTTATGTTCAGACATTAATTGTAGTTTTTATTTTAATTTAATTCCCCTTGTAAAATGTGTCATATTTTATGTTAATGTATGTGGTTGAGATTGTTTCGCAATACGGGTAAGACTCCGGAACGAATTATACTCGTTATGAGAGGTTTGGCTGTAACTTTGGTAAATTAAAAATGCATTAGCAACTTTAGATCGGTATAGAGAACATTTCTTAAAGATATTTTATAAAAACGAAATATTCAAAGTACACCTCTGTTATAATATAAACACTAAAGATCAATTAGTTGACCAGAACAACAATTACATGGATAAAACTTTTTAAAATCAATGCTTCTATAATTTGCAGATACCAAAAAACTGTTCTTCAAATCAAATAACAAATTCATAACCTTATCTATATCATTTTTTCTTGAATCATCTTGTAAATAATTAATCAACTCTTTATCTTTAGCAAATTGTAATAGCAAATCATTAAGTTCTTCTATTTGCTTTCTCAACTTATCACTCTCTCTTTGGAACATACTTAATTGTTGACTTCTATCTTCATCCCGCTTTCTCAGTAAACTCCTCTGTTGTTGGTAAAGTGCTATGTACTCACATATTGTTTCAGTTTCATTTTGCAACTGCAAAATTATATGTTCCAGTCTGTGTTTCTCATCAGACAAATTAGCAACTTCATCCATTATATTTAAAAACCTTTCTTGAAGCTTCAACATAGCATCTTCCTTTGCAATGCTTAATCTTATTTCCTCCTTGTTACTTTCAATTACCTCTTTTCTTTCACCATCTGTCCCATGAACTAGTAACACCTCTTTATTGAAATTAACATCTGGGTGTTTTGCAAGTACATTCATTTCTTCTTTTTCGTTTGTTGGAGAACATTTTTCAATAGATTTGGCATTATCTTTTTCTAAAATACTGCATCTGTTTTGTAATCTAATCATTTCTTTATCTTTAGCTATTAAATTGCTTTGTAAGAGTTTCATAGATTCCTCTACCTCTGCAAGTTTAAGCATTAGCTCTTGATTTAAATGTTTTTCATGAGTCAATCTTTCTGTTAAATTTAATTTATCTTTACTCTGAAACAAGAAAAAAAATCATATGATTACCTGAAGATATAAGAATTTAATTAATTGAATATTGATTATTCCACAAAATTATGTTGTTATAATCTTTAGATATTATCTTCTTCATCTTTAAACATACTTATGTATTAATTACAAAAAAAATTATAACTAAGTATAAATTATAAAAACTTGGTTCAACTTTTTAATTATTTTGAATATGGAACATGTTAATTATTTTAAAAACTTTTCATTTCGCGCCATTTCACATATTGTTCCGTGTTCTTTATTAAATTACAACATTGATTGGGATATTAAAGATAATAGTATTGCAGTGATCGCCTTGCACAAAGTGGGTATGGCGCCGTCACACATATTCCAGACACTTCAAAAGCTTGGTATCTGTCGTACGTGCTTTTAGAACTATAAAGGCTGTTAATTCGGTTAAAGCCGGAATTTATCGAAACCTCATTAGGAAGCAAAAAATCTTATTGTGAGAAATGAAGATTTCCACTAGGACTGTCGCGTATTATGAAACAAGACCTGAAGCTCGGTGCTTATTGTCAATATACAGGATATGCCCTAAATCAATCTCTACAATTAAAGAGTGAATCGATAAAAACGCCTTCTATTGCGATATGCAGGTGAAAAGCATAGAAATATCCTGTTTATCGATGAAATAATTTTCACGACTGAAGAACACTTTAATAAGCATAATGATAAAGTGTACGCTTACAGTTCTAACGAAGCTGCTCAAGTGGTAGGAAAGATACAACGTGGTCAACATCGGGCGTGTCAGTGAAGGTTTGATGGGGCGTGTGTTATCAAGGAGTCAGAAAACTAGATTTTTTGGAAAAAGGACTGATAAATTTAACCAAAGTGTATCTGTATAGACTGTATCCTGTCTTGGATCGTGTTGTGAAGCCTCTCGGCAATACACTTTTTAAAAATATATCGTGGACTTTCCAGCAGGTCTCTGCACCTGGCCCTAAAGCATGACCTACCCAAGCCTGGCTTGAAACCAACATTCCGTATTTTATGAAACTGAAGACTGGCCTTCATCTAGCCCAGACCTCAACCCTTTAGACTTGAAATTATGGTCAGGTTTAGAGGACAAGGCGTTCTCGGCGACATCGAGTCTCTTATAAAATCGTGTGAGCAGTCAGTCGCGAAATTTCCCTTGAAAACAGTATATAATAAATCCATTCGTGGCCAGACATTAAAGGCCTGTGTAAAAACCAAAGGTGGCCATTTCGAATAAAATATTTATTAAATGTTTGCTGAGACTTTAATAAATATGTAGGTATACATTTTAGGAATATACCATTACTTCATAAAAAAATGCATTATTTTTGATTGGTACTTATGGCTGGACTAGGTATTTTATAATAGCTAGTTGTTACAATCAGTACTGATACTATTAAACAAGCTGAAGACTTCAGAACACTAAACACAAGCTAATTGGGAATTATGATTAATATATCACAGTTTCTTTAAAATCTAATGATAATGATGAAGAATGATGAAAATTATATCACACTTAAACTTTTACTATATTGGTGTGTAAAAGAATTTGATCTTGATTTATAAGCATGTCAATGGTTATATTAGTTGAACAAACAAATCCCTAATTTTATAAACAATATTGTGCAATATCTAATTTAAATAACTAAAACTAGAATTAAATTGCAGCACCGGCACTCTTTATAGTGAGTGTTTATAAAAAAAACTAACATCTTAAATAGTTTAAATGAAAAGTAAATAACAAATTTAGTACAAAAAAAAATATTCACAAAATTAAATTTTGAATGTTCGTGCAACTACCTAATCATAAAATTTACAGTTTATAAGATTAAAATTGAGTGGACAATGTTTGTGTTTCTTTACAATAATTAATTATCATATCATAAAAATAAGTATATTCTTTACCATTTTAACAAAAGCAAATTCCAATTCCTCTAAGTCAGTTTTGAGTTTTTTATTTTGTTCAGTGGCCCTTTGAGCTGCAATTTTGTCACTAGTAATATCGGCATTGAGTTTTGATATACATATGTTGTCCTGGTCTGATTCTATTTTAATACTTTTATTTAAAGTTTCAATTTGAGTAAGGCTTTGCTGATATTTTGCTAGGAGTTTGTTGTTAATAGTATTTAATTCTTGAATTTTTACCTGAAATCATAAGTATTGTTATGCACTGCTATTAGAAGTGAAACTTATTTACAATAAAATAAACTTTACTTCATGATTTCTAATAGTTTCTTGCAGACACATTACAGTTTCTATTTCTTCAACATTTCTTTTTGTATTATACATTTGTAGTCTTTTTTCCATCTCACTTATTTGATCTACAAGAGAATTTTCTCGATTATATAACCTGACTGTTTCTTGGGTTAACTCAAAATTTCTTTTTTCCATTTCTTTTAATTGTGTATTTAATTCACTAACATAATGCTCATAGTGAGAATTTATGTTATCCTTTTCTTTATGGAGTGATTGCAATTGTTGTTCTAAATAACAATTCTTTTGAAACAGTTCATCATTAGCCAATTTATTTTCTTGCGTATTGTAAACAGTATTAGAGTGATTGGTCAATTGTTTGATTTGTAACTTTGCACCATCTAGTTGATTTTGTAAAATCAAAATATGATTGTTAAGTTGAGAATTTTCATTTTCCTTTGCTGTTAACAATGTTTTCGTAAATTCTAATTGTTCCAACATATTATTGTACTGTTCTGTAAGCATGGTTGTTTTGTGTTGTAGCTCGGATATAATACTTTTTTGAGATGAGTTTTCTTCACTGATTATGGCATAATTATTCTGAATAGTTATGTGTTCCATCTCTAGACGAGAAACATTTTGGGAATAAATATTTTGTTGTTCTAGTGTAGATTCGTATTTACATTGCAGTTGCATTAACTGTGTTTCTAATGCTTTTACTTGGCCTTCAAGTTTAGTTTTATTGGTGATAAGAATTTCAGCAATATTAATATTATTTTCGTTAGCCTCCACACAATTCTTCGACGAGAGCTGATTAAAATTAGGTGATTGTATTATGTTATTGTCAAAATTTACTACTTCTGCATTTACAAAATTTTCCACTGTCTCCTTTGGCATAATAAGGCTATTTTGATGAAGAGACTGTACATCCGCACGTGCCATATTTTTTTCTTGGTGATGTTTAAGCTTAAAACGTTTAATATATAAGTAAATATTAATTAACTTTCATTATGTGTTATATAAAAACCAGTACCTTTTGTCGCGCGGACGCTAGCTTAGCGGCTCTTTCGTCCATTATAATTAACTTTGTAGTATTAAAACTTATGTCATTTTAATAAATGATTAAATCGTTAATATTAACTGATTTAAAGAAATCGAAAGACAGGCAACAATGAGTAAATAAGGTAGGTATATATAACTATACAGACGATAATTGACAAATGTTTGTAATGTTGGCAAATGTAGATAATTAATTTTTACTTTAGCTTCACATAGACAAAATGATGTTTTGTTCTAAAATATTCTTATAGCAGGTAAGACTTTTATTTTTAATATTATCTTTTCCTATATAAGTGTACATTAAAAAATTTGGAATAATATGTTATTAGGTATATGGTCAAATAATACGTTAAATGTTCGGCTTAATGATTATTTGTATAAGTAGACAATTAAATGATTGCCTATATTGTCGATAGATGGACTTTACACTTTCTTTAGTTTTATTAATCGTGTTCAAAATATCTAATATAAATTTTATTTTTTTCGGACTTCGACTTTAGCTTGGTAAAAAATATATTTGATAGTGCTTTAGTTTTGTTTTTATTCCACTTCAAAATGGTGGACCAGGAGGTGTATTTCAAAAATATTTTATTGTATTACTTCCAAAAAGCCAAGAACGCATCGCAAGCACAAAAGAAGTTATATCCCGCATATGGAAATGAGCCTTTGAAGAAAGACAGTAACGAAATTTTGCCGGACTTGATTGTGATTTTCTTTAAAAATACACAACGATTACGCCGTGCAGTCGAATTCGATGAGATTCATAAAAAGAATATTATCGATTCAGATCGTTGTAGAATGCAGAGAAGCTTAATGTATAGCATACATGCATTAAAAAAATTAAGAATGCATGGTTATGTCAAGAAACTGGGTTTATGGATCTCTCACCAGCTTATAGAAATTCATTTGACGCACCGCATTAGCATCTGCAATTAGCTTATGAAACGTAACGAAATAATCCATTTCTAAAATGCCTAATTATTGGCGACGATAAGTGGTTAGTTCATAACAACGTTAATATAAAGAGATGGTGGGTGATGCAAGATAAACTAAACCTAGAGTCATTGAAAGCAGAGATTCACCAAAAAAATATATGTTGTCAGTCTAGCGGGATTATAAAAGACCTTTGAACTTATGCCACAAAACTAAACAATAAATTCAAACATACAATCAACAACTCGCCAAACAACGATACAGCTCAAAAAATCGGAAGAGTTCCCACCACGATAAAGCGAAGCCCTACACATCTTTAATCTTGCTAAAATTTATCGGAACTCCATTAGAATATTTTGTCACATACACCATATAGCCCTGATCTTGCGCTTTCAGATTACCATTTGTTTCGTTCATTGCATAACTCCTTAAATGCTAAATTTTTAATAATGGCGATGATGTTATGATTACATTTTAGTTTTTGAAACCAAAGATCAGAATTTTTTTTAAACGTGGAATTTTGATACTGCTAGAATGATGGCAAAATGTGATCGACAGTATCTAATTGACAAAAGTTATATTTTTAAACAAAATTTTTGATTTTTTTTTTCTTTTAAATGCACAATTACCAACCAACCCAATATTACAAAAAAATCATCTTTATGTTATAAAGCTGGATGATTTTGGCCAATTGAAATTTGCTTACTTACGTAATTTGACAAATTTAAATTGATTATGTGTAACAGTTCTAGTTTCTTTTTATCTTGATTAAATTATATTTGTCAATTGAAAGTGTTTTATTATTTTAATATGTAAAAATGGGTCAATAGAGAATTGAAATAACAAATCCATTATTAAGAAATGTTTATAAACTCAATTTATTGTGCAAATTACGATTATTTTCGTTTCCCAAAATACAATGAATTTTATTCTTCCAACCATTTGTGTAAATAAAACAACACACAATTATTATTATATGATTTAAATAAATTACTTAGCTATAACATAACTATATTAAAGCATTTAATACCTAAATTTAAAAATATATCATAGCAAAATTTTAAACTTGTTGTTAACAATAACAGCTTTATGTATGTATTTGGGGACATATTGCTTTCATATAAAAATTATGATGTAAGGAAAAAACACTGGTCCTAGGAATGCTTCTGTGCCCATTTCAAATCATCAGCGCGAGGTTTACAACCTGTTAAAGCTTCTATAGCAACTTCTAGTGTAGACCAAAAGTGCAATTTTTCCAAAGGCCAGTTTAACCAGCCCGTGGTGATACAAAAGTAAGTCTCGTGCGGCGCCACGTGATGAATGCGATGGTGACGGCGAGGTAACACTATGTGCCACTCCTGCAGCCATACTACCCATACTGGTAAACCAAAATATGTGTGTGACCACTTATGAATCTGAAAATAAATTAGTAAATTAACAATTTAACAGAACATAATAGGGTAATATATAAATATAATAAAACTGTAACTAAGCCGAATCTGTAATTTGAATATTTTGACTGAAATGCTTTTTCTTGATATAGAAGCGAAAATATATATTTTTTTGGAGTTTCTGTGTCTCTTTGTTAGCAAATCGCGTAAAAAGTATTGAACAGATTTTAATGAGTTTGCAAATAGATCACTTATTTAATGAAATAACATTTAGGGTATTATCTACACCAAACAAATTAAAGGTTGCTGCAGGATAGTCAGTTAATTCCCTCCGACGTGTCGCCACCTTGCCGTGGTGGAGGGGCTTGCGTGCCGCTGAGATCCGTGAGGATATGCCGAATAGGGCTTCCCATACCGGACAGGCTCGACGGGAAGCGGCCAGACGAAGAGCGAAACACCAGTTGTAAAGCCGCCTGTTCTGTCAGGCGGTCCGGCGTCTGACCCGTAGCGGGCGGCCGGTCGTAGGGAGGACGGGTCCGGCGTGCACTAACCCTGCCGTCGGGCGGTAACCGTTAACAGTGGTGGAGACTGCGTCGCTTCACCACCCTCCGTAACCCGCTGCGTTCACTTCAACGACCCCTGATTGACGCCCAGGGGTACGTCGTGGCGCGGTGGGCCGGGGAGCTTGCCTTAATTGGCCGGCACGCGAGAAGGAAAACTCTTCAAACCAGAGAGAACACTTTTAAAAACCTATAGGTACCTGGCGACCCCTATAGTATATAGCCTTACCCTCGCAAGCAGGGCTCTGCGGGGGTGAACCGAATTTTCCCTAGCGTCTCGTGGGACCAAACATGGAACACTTTATTAAAACAAAAAAAGTTGAAGAGAAGGAGAGTGAGAGGAAGGAGATGGAGAGTAAGGAAAAGGAGTAGAGAAAGGAGGAAAAACTAAGACGCGTAAGCGTCCAATTGGAGAGACTCTCCGAGAGCCAAACTGCTGCGGCAGTCAAAGGAGGAGTCGTTGGAGGGCCGTCTTTACAACGGCCCCCAGAACGTCGCGAAACCGCGACTCAGAAGAAGGGCACCGCGGAGCCGACCCCTACAGGGAGTCGGGCATCCTCTGCGGCGCGAAGCGACATCGCTCCCTATTGGGACGCGATGTCCGAGGAGGAGGCGACGGATGTATCGTCCGTCACGGGGAGCGCGGCGAGGTTCCTGCGGGAGCGGCGCAAGCGCCCCCACAACACTGATTCGGCTGATGACTCGACGGACGACCAGTCCGTCGTGTTCTCCAAAAGACAGGCGGACCATAGAGTCCAAACGTAGACGTGGGCGGCCACCCACAACCGGCGAGTACGTCGGCCTCGCTGCTGCGAAGCAGCGGCTGGTCGACGCTCGCCGGCCCGAGCTCCAAATGGACCTCGAGGAAGAGATGGCCGAAATATCTAACCACAACAGGGAGTTGCGGTTAAAATATATTTCGACCAAGAGTTGCCCCTCGTCGAAGATCGACAAGTCGGCAACAGCTAAGGCATTGGCCAAACAGGCTGAGGCGGAGGTGGAGGCCATACTGAACGTGGCCTCCAAGTCCTCCAATCTTAAGGGCACTTTGATTTTTGATTGATGAGTCAATATCATAGTGAAAGGTTTCAAAATTAATGGGGGGTAGTTGGCTTAGTTGTATTAACGAGTGAGAATTGGATTCGGGGGGTAGTTGACTCAAGTTGGCGCATATGAAGGACGGTGGCGTATCGCCCCATAGTTCTTCTCGGGGAGGACGCCAAGGTGTTTGAGATGGTCGTAGCTGGCCGGATCTTGGACCACTTGGCCTCGGGGGGGCCGAACTTGTCGGAGCGCCAGTACGGTTTCCGTACCGGTCGCTCCACAATGGACGCTTTCTCGAGGCTGAGGGGTCATGTTGAGGAGGCGGTTCGCGTAAGGGAGGTGGTGTTGGAGATATCTTTTGATATCGCCAACGCGTTTAACACCATCCTTCACGCGACCATCCTGGAGGCGCTGCGGTATTTTCAGTTGCCGCAGTACCTCCAGCTTCTGGTGGCCCACTACCTGGCCGATCGCGAGGTCGTGTTCATGTACAGAGGTGGCGAGCTGCGCAGTTGCCGGGTCGAGTCGGATGTTCCACAGGGGTCGGTTCTAGGCCCTCTCTTGCGGAACATCGGATACGACTGGGTGCTGCGCGGCGAGACTCTCCCCGGGATGGATGTCATCTGCTATGCAGATAACACCCTAGTTACAGCCCGGGGGGAGTCGTTGGAGGAGGCGGCATACCTCGCGATGGCCGGAGGGTACATGGTGGCCGACCGGATCTCGCGTCTCGGCCTCCGCGTGGCCCTGAACAAGACCGAAGCGATCTTGTTTCGGGGCCCTAGGAGACGCGTGCCTGCTGACGCACTAATTGTCGTCAGCGGTGCTTGGATCAACGTGGGGGCCGAGATGCGATATCTCGGTCTGTTACTAGATAATAAGTGGAGTTTTCGCCCGCACTTCAACCGCCTGGCGCCTCGGCTCCTCCGGATGGCTGGCTCACTGAGCTGGCTGCTTCCGAATCTGGGGGGGCCGAGTACGACGTCCCGGCGGCTGTATGCGGGCGTGCTCCGGAGCATTGTGCTCTATAGGGCGCCGATATGGG
>DWQX01003689.1:0-17006 GCA_018245475.1 Pharmacophagus antenor
GTCTCTCTATTTCTGTTAATGTATGATATAGCTACATTGCCCATCGTCATGACGCGTATTATTTTACTCTATAATGTCGAGAAATCAAGTGTTCACATCTTGTGAAATAGTGGTCGATAGTTAAGTAGTTCAAAAGACTAATATTCTACTATTATAAAAAAAGCTGAATCTTATACAAGCAAATATTTATTCATAGCACTGATTGATTCGGTCATGTGTTTGAGAAGCCCAGCGGGGCACCAAGGGGTTGCTGGTAGCGCCGTCAACTCCCCATCAACCCGCCTAGTTTCGCCACAGATTGGGGTCCGAGATTTCATTTCAATTGCACAGTGGTGACAACACCGCATACCTATTTAATTTAGCTGATTAAATTGTGATTCCATTTTTTATTTTACTAAGATTTTTAGATACATTTCTGTTTTGTTAATTTTCCAAATGTTGAATAACGATTATAACATTAATTTGCATAGACTTTATTTGGTTTGATGTTTGCCTGTATAATATTAACTGTGAAGATATAATAGATAAATTCGTAGATTTTTCTGTTTCGTATTATGTCATAGACATTTTTAAACTAAATTAAAACATTAACATGAAATACATAATAATTGAATAATAGTAGTAAATATGGTGGTTTATTTTACAGTTTCATTAAAAAGGACGTTGTTTTTACAATTTTGCCTTTGTACAATTTTGTCTCGTAGCCTTTATATGTAATTGTTTTATGTACAATAAGGTATTCATTCATTCATTTATTATTATAAGTATAGCAATTACTACGAAACTGGGTTTTCATTTGATTGCCTTAGAAATCTTTTCGTGTATAAAGCAGTATGGGTTACCAGGGGTAGCGATGCGGAGGGTCTTTACAGATGGAAGTGATAGATAATGGGACATGTCGCGATGGGGTACGTTAATAGATGAAGCCTTATTTGAATATTGTCCCCGATTGGCGGGGGGTAGTCAAAATTAAATTGCTAGGTGCCTACTGTGCAGGTATGGTGTGCAATATTATGTTCGCTCAAATCTGCAGGGCGTTGTTCTAATTGCATATTGTTAGGTATTAAGTAAAAAATAAATAAAAGCGTCTTCAACACAAGGTCAAATTAGAAAAAAATCGTTTGTAGTCCATGAGCACAGTTGTACGTCAAAAATATTACGATCGTTAATATTCGTTACCTATCTCAATGTGTTCAGTTTAAATTTATTTAGATTAAAATTTGTTGCAATGTAAGTATTGTATAGATCTTAGTAGAGTTTCTATATTAATTATTACGTTTCAAAGAGTCGTGTTGAAAGTTGGGATGATTAAATAAGCGTTACAGTACGAGTTCTGCAAACATCTTCTAGAGTTCACATAAGTTAATTGTATTTTATGTACAATATAGACACTTTCATAGCAATACAAGCGTGGGTAGTTGTAAACTCACGAAGATACAAAAGCCTCACGGAGTCAGTGAGCTACTTTAGTCTACCATGGCCTACGGTTGATACATTTCGTCGAAACTTCACAAAAGAAAAAGTATCGTACCATAATTTTTCGAAACGATGCAGAGCAGAAAGTAGTAATTTTTAAACGTTATGATAAGTTATATGCATTACGATAGTCGAAAATCAACGCTCAACCTCCAGTAGGTGAATAGTTTATTAAGCTATAGCCTTTTTTATAACTGCAATGCACACGCGTCTGTAAGACAATTGTTATCTTTTTTTCTTATGGTTTCTCTATGTGTGTTTGTTCTGTTTAGTTCAAATAAAAGTTTTTTATCAATCTCTAAATGTATTTATCTTATAAAAATCTACGTGTTACATACATCATAAGTACATAATGAAAAATGTTAATATAATAGATTGGTATTATTTTACGTTTCAAACGAAAACATGTGAAATAATACGCTATCGTGGACCGTTACACGCACGACGTAGTTGTTGATGGTCCTCGCATTGCGACCAACTTTAGCGCGTAGCGTGAAAAATGAGCGGCTCGCGGCGATAGCGGCCGCGCTGCCGCCCGCCTAATGAACCAGAACTGCGATAGCGCGCCCTGTGTGCATGCGTCTTTAACGAAAATCGTACAATATACCGTCCAGATAACCTGTCCGGTGTCTTTAAGTTTTAGATTAATTGTTTTTTAAAAAGTTAAAAATAAAATAATCATGTCTGTAATATTCCTCTCACTTAAAATTAAAGGGAGATATATATCCGCCCTCGGTTTTAATTAAAAATTGATAGTTCTGTATAAAATATTTTTTAATTAACATAACAATTATAGCTAACATTGACAATTTTACCTGATGAAATTCTGGCTAGTCAGTCTTCTTTTAACTTGCAAGTTCAGCATGAATATGAAAGTATTTTTGGGGCAACTAAACGTCTTACTTTACGTTACGTCTTAGGTACAAATCATTATATTATTTGCCATATATACATATGCCATATAATATCTAATATGTTAAATTTGTACTTCTAGATGCATTCGATAAATTTGAATAAGAATTCTTAAAAATACAGAAGAGTTTGAATGGACGACTCGCGAGGACAAAGTAGTCCGGCATTCATACGATAAGTGAGCTCCTAAAAGCTGCTTTAACGAAGGTCCAATCCGTCCAAGTATTCGATTCAGGACTTGACATGGTATTCTTTTATAAATACAAGTCCAATAGTTGCTTTGTAGACTTTTTCGCAAATAAGGAAGACGTGCTCTTATATTCTCTTTACATGTAATGTACTCGTACATATTAAAATTAATATTACAAAATATCCGAAAGTTAACAAAAATATGAAATGTATTTGTTTTACATACTGATAAGAAAAGAACACAAACAAAACTACTATAAAGTCTTTACTATTATCCACTGTATCTATCGGACTAATTTTGTGTTTTGTATCATGATAATCTAATTGCTATTATATTTGATTACACAAAATTAGGGTCAAAAGTTAACTTGTGGTCGAGAAAGAAATGTATTGAAATTAAAGTTATTGAGACATATTATTATCTCATCTTATCTGTTTTAAAGCAAATACGTTACGAGCAAACGCGGTCACCGAATGTCCCATCTACTCGATGTATAAACTAGATTTAGAAATGGAAATAGGAAGAAATATGAACATCCAAATAAAATAATAAGCGATAAAGAGATACGTTGTAGATTTTTAAAATACAGTAAAAAAGTAGTTAGTAAAGCTATAAGTAGAATTAAAAAGGTAAATTACACTATATTTGTTCAAAAAAGAATTAAACATGCTAAGAAACAAGGCAGAGAGATAAACTAATTAAAAGTAGAAGTGTAATAGAAATAAACAAAATGTCTAAAAATAAGTAGTTGTAAGGACCTGTAAATAAAAATACTTGGACTTGTTTTAGTGAAATAAAGAAAATGGTATAAAGTATGGAAGAGAAGAGAGTAAAAGGTAGACGAAAGAGGAATGGAAGATGATCAACAAAATGTACACTGAGGTCCCTGTCCACACATGTTAGGGGAACACTCTGCTGGACTCTTTGGCTCATATTTATTACTTCGAAATAATATGCGTGCCTATTCTCTCTTTAATCTGTAAATATGAAAGAGTAGACATAAATCGGTGCGATCAGCAATTCATAGTATTATTTATTTAGTAATGTAATAAATAATAGAAGAAAGGAAGCATCAAGAATCTGCAGCATGAAAACTCTTATCCCCGAATTCCGAAAGATTTATAGATATACCACCTACTATGATAATGTTTAAGTGCTCGGCATAATATTTATAGAAAAATCTTTTTTAACGTAAGTTCATGTGATCAGTCTGTGAAGTCGATGTGAATCAAAGGTATATTTTAAAATTAATTTCGTCTAGTAAATGCGAAAATGGAAGGACGAACAATTAATTTCTTTTTCAATTCCCACCTAACTCTTATATAGGGAAAGGCGACACATGGAAGGGTGTGCAATGGTGCATTGGCTCGGTCATAGAGCTCAGTGATGTGTTGAGTGACGCTTCATCACGTGCCGATGAACATTAGCCTATGGGCTTGGATAAATTATAAATATATTCGTAAAAACAAAACCTCAAAAATTAATTTAATCCTTTGTGTAAATTTACTAACTCCAAGTGTTACAACATTTATATTTTTAGAACTAGAATTATAATAACACACACACTTTTCACATTAATTGAAATGAGAAAAGAGAGATTGTCATAGGCACCCGCTTAGTAGTTTAGTGTACTTTCAGTTTATGTTAGTAGCATCATACAGTATTGCAATAACTCTAAACTTGTATCAAGTGAATATTATAATAGACACAGAAAGCAGTCTTTTTACTCATCTTTAAAATGTAATATAAAAAGAATATCATATTATACTTAAACATAGCAACATTAACGTTCTATATTTAAATAATAATAATAATAATATGATTACAAACAAAATTTAAATTCGCCCTAAGTACTTTTTTATTATTTCTTTGACTGTAATTAAATAATTGTATTATTACATGAAAATATTGTACATCCGAAATAATAAAATGTAATCAAACCAGAAATTATCCATTAGGGCTGCTGGGTAAGTAACATTCTGCGAGCGAAATTCGGGAGTTTTTCCTCAATGCTCGGCACTTGATTAACTCTCGACGATCGTAATTATTTCCCGGGGCCCGGTCGGCCGCGGGGGATTTGTATAATCCTGATTGGGTACGTATTGCGATTCGATGGAGTGTACTAGCGCACGTGTCTGTCTGCTGTATCGCTTTTATGACGCAACAATTTGGTTACTGATCGTATTAAAGCCAGCTTCAAATAATATTTGAAGACACAATTTATATGTCAATTATCAAAGTACTAGAAGTGCTCAAAACATAATTTTTTCCTTTGCGTTTGTAAGAATAAATATCTAAAAGATATTCAAAGAATATAAGACGGTTCGTCGGGATCAACATAAAAGGATTTTGTTATAAAATAATGGATTTGATGTTGACTTGACTATGTGCTCCAGTCGGACTTAATAAAATCTATTGTTTACACCTATTTCTCGGCATTTTTTCAGTAATTGCGCTGTGTTAAAATATTTTCAAAAATAAAACAGATAATACTTTTGAATATACATACTTCGCTCTTTATAAATGAAAGTGAACAAATTAATAATTTCTATAATCTGATTTCCTTTAAAATGCTTTAAAAACTTTCGGTAAAAACTTCGTCTAAAATATTTTATGTAAATTAACTAAAATGATGACAATTAAATTATGTCATAGAATACAAGATGGCACAGGTATATTACCTACATAACTACTATATTTTCGAAGACTTTCTAAACCTTTCTCGCGAAAGAAAACTTTCAAATAAGGTCTCTTCAGCAATCTACTTATTTATACATAAAGATATATTAAAAACAAGTTGCAGTCACTCTTAACAGTAATTATCTTAACACATCTAGTAATAAGTATTTGTTTATAATTGATTTTGTAGTCGCTTGTTGTTATAATTATGCATTTAATATTAACGCATGTGTTGAATTAAAAATTCGCTTAGCAAAAGGGAATTAAAGTCGGCTAGTAACACTGCGACTGGACCGGGTCGGCGCGGCGACTGGGGGTCGCCGATAACGCCACAATAGGAATTTACCGTTCGCACCGACTGCTCGCGCTGTTTAACCTAATTACCACTCAGTTCCTTCGGAGATAAGGGCTATTATTACATTTCTAATAACGTACTATGCACAAAATATTGCTTATGTATATGTTTAAAGTTCTTTGCCCGTACTTAGTTTGCACAAGAAAGAAGTGTATAGTACATTTTTATTTATTACTAGCCGTCGCTTGCTCATTTCTCTTTGCAAAGTAGTATTTTTATTTAATATTAAGATTAATACATCACCAGTACGTGCTAAGTTTCAAGTGTATTGACTCTGAGAATAGTTTCATATAAATATGAACCTTCCCTCCCCCTTTCCTTTTTTGCTTTTATACACAGCTATGTACATAAATCTCATAACATGAAGTCGCTTGTGTCTGGGAATGTGTAAAATATAGAATACATTAATGTGTATTCTATATTTTGCACATTCCCAAGTTACGCACGTAGAAAAAATAAATTCTTTTGGTACAAATGGCAATTGTTTCATAATAATGTTTATTTGTATTTACAAGTGCGGTGTTGTTTTAAAATTGACAAAGTTATTGTGTATAATAAAAATACAATCCTTTCAAATGTATAGATTCGTGCATTTATGAACACTGAGGAGGTAGATAGAAACACAACCCTTCCTATGCTCGTTCAAGTGAAACTGAATCGATTTATTTTTGCTTGTGTTGGTCGCGACAGTTTCTTGTTTTTCTTCTCTAGCATTATGGCAGTTAAATGAATCCTATTGATTTCTTATGAAAAGTAATTGGAAATATGGATTGGATTAAACTAAATTTCCGATTGCTCTTAGCTATTAAACTGTATGTGGTTCGATTTCTTGAGATTCTTTTGATTGTGTAATGTGATAAAAATTATCATTAAGTTAATGAAAACTTAAATAAGTAGATGTGCTAGCAAAAAAAAAAATGCTTATTATTGCATAGTTATGAATACAATATTGAAATATCTGGATCAGTAATTATTATTAATAAAGAATAAAAAAAAATAAAATATGATTTATAGAATATATTTAGAAAATTATTATATTAATAGGTGCCAGTTATAGTATTCTCCCAAGAAAGAAAATTCGTTTCATCTTTAAGACCTCTGGCTGATAGATCTGTTTATTAACCGTTATTCCCAATATGTTATCACGTAAATCCATTACAGAAAATTGTGTACTGTCAAAATAATATGACATTGTAAATTTGATATACAAAATGCGAAATTAATTAATCGACAAGTGCCTCCCCGGCGACCAGTAAAATGTTTTCTCATTAACGTCTCCCACTAAGATTATTTCGCCATAAGCCCCCACCGCATTACTAATCACCGCTTCAAACACTCGGCGGCGCCCCCACGCGACCGTCGAGCGCACTAACCCACCCTCTGTGGCCGAATTGAAAATGTATAGGCTTCACACACGGGGACGCCGATATCAAAGGCAGACGTAAACAAACCGGGACTTATATAAATTTGGAAAGCGATCACCGAACCGGTTATGTTACTGTTATAAATTAATTCGTTACACCCATTTCAATAAAGCTGAAACATTATTAAACCTTAAATTCAATCGACACTGACGAAATACATTAAGCGTGGCACATCTACAAGTATAGCAAAATGGTGTTGTAACGTTATATTTATATCTATGTTACATTAATAATTACTGTACAAATAGAGTAGGTCAAAAGTAACAATATCTAAAGCAATTATGCACTACCGCTAGAATTACATATATATTATAAGAATTAAATTATTACATATATGTTACATTGTTCAATTTTCTTAAGTATAACAAACAACGTCTTAAAAAGAACGAAAATTGATATCTCCATTTTAAAAATTAAAACAATTTGAAATTTATTTAATTTAATTTGTAACTAAAAAAACTTAATATTTTTCAAGGAAATTAAAAACTAATACATTCTCCTTATAAGAATTCGCTTCGCAAGAGCGAACTAACTAAATTACACGAACTATTTGCAATCGAAACTACAAGCGTACAAGACGTTTTCAATAAAAGTGAACGGGGCGCTCGGAAACATTTTCTTTCGTTTGTTTCCTTTCATATTATCGTGAAAGGGGATGAGGCGGGTCCGACTGAACGTACGGGCTTCGCATTTAAAAGCGATATAAAAAAAAACTTGGGCCTTTATTTAGCAGGATGACCTAAGTGGCCGGTCGGACCGTACAAAAACCCCTCTTCGACTTACCTGTATTTTTCCACTTATTTATCCAGCGTTTTTTACATTCGCAGTGTTTGTTAGTACTGGTCGCTTTGTCTGTTCGGGAAGATCCTGTTTTTTAACGAGTACTTAGAGTCTAATTAAAAGGAAAGCCCCGTACGGACAGTCGAGACCTTTTGATGCCCGCTGTTATTACTTTTCGTGTATGAATTTAATTTGCTCGGATGGAGTTTGGCATGGTAAGAGCTCTTTTATCTTCTTTTTTTTTTCAATTTGAACCTTATAGGAAATTTTGGGATTTAATCGAGTTATATTATCCAGATAAAAACACCACGATAATAAAGATGAAATTCAGGCAAACGATCTGTTATTTAATGCGAGATGTATAAGTTATACTATATGTATCTGTTATAGTATAGGCATTGTTGAAACATAAAATATGAATGGAAATAACTTTAGTAAAATATAAATGATATCATTTAGATGAGTGATTATATTGATAGGCTAAGCCACTATATTCTTACGTAGAACAAAGTACTATTCGCCCCTATTCTCCTCTCAAGTGGTAGATTTCAGTTAATTCGACTGGTCCAGGTAACTTTTAAACAATGAATCTACCCATGATAATGAGTAAATAATAAATAAGAGTAAAAGTAGAATCTGTCCTTTTCGAAATAATGCGTGTTTATAAAGATTTGGAGTTGAACGCATTTATTCGCTCAAAGTCTGTCTAATTTTTAATCGTGGGGAATGTTTGAAATTATTCCCCAAAGTAATTTAGGTGTAATTAAACTAGGTTAATAAAATAGTTGTACTTATTTCAATTCATTTAAAGAGTTAAAGAGTTTTGTGCAAATATTAAAATGTTCCTGTCTGAGTGAGCTATCGGTAGTAAACTATGGAGATAAAGAGAAATGATATCTAGTATTTTAAAGCTACTAATTTTAATGTCTTCAATTTTTTAACTTCAAGCGTATCACTTATAATCAGGTGTATTTATCTTGTCTTCATTTTAATCTGGTAACTTTGTCATTTATTAAACATATGTAATGATATTATTATTTTTATTCCACGAAACGGGAATATACTAGGTTTTTTTTTCTAAAATAACCTAGTGTTTTGTACTTATGTACGATAATAATAGAGTACGTGTCCTAAATCCAAGGTATTTCTTTAAGACACGTCCATTATCCGGAACGGACGAAAAAGGCCAGTTCGTGTGCACCCATCGTCACACTGCATTAGACACACGGTACACTAATTCAAAATACATACCAAGTGGAAATAAAAATAATATGTTAGTTTCGTTTATACTTCGTTAAATAACTATCAAAGTAGGCTGTACATCAAGGAAGTGCGTAGCATCACAGCAAGAGGCATCTTAAAATTTGACAAGTAATAAATCGAATGTCAATACGGTAATGAGGAAACACCATAGGTTATAACATTAACAGTAACTTAAGTCCCCATCGACAGTAAATGTCAGTGTGGGAATGACGTTGAGCTCAAGCGTAGACTCCTGGCGTGGCGTCCATTACAAATTTTATCTCCTGTATGACAGATGGTGCTATAAAATTTATTTAAAATCCGGGAACGAACCTGGAATGGTTTCGTATAATGAACGAGCACGTGTCCTATGGGGTCATTACGGCGCTGTATTGAACGATTCGGAGCGAGATAGCCCTTTGATTTACTGCTTGACTTTCGAACGCACTAAATCATTTTTGTATAGAACTTGAGAAAACTATTAACTATTATTATTGGCAAACTACTAGTGCTCTTTGTGTGGCCCGGCCCGACAGTATCTCATTTTTATTTGGTCACTTACTAGGTTTTTTACATTTACGTTACTAAATTTATTCCTTGTGTTATCACTTTCGAGGTCTTATATAATATTAAATAAATAAAATACGTAACTAATACATAAAGTTGTATAAACAATGGACATTTCCTAGTCACATTGGTCACTAAAAGTAAGAGCAATTATACGCATACCAAAATAATTTTGTTCGTTATAATTTCAAATCAAACGTTGCCATTCAAGTTCACAAATTTAAACAGTAAATAAAACTCAGTTTTAATCTGAGAGGTTGTAAACATCCATTTTATCAACAATAACTTACGGCATCGCATCGTTGAATGTAAAAATGAAATTAAAAACAAACCATTAAACGATTTTGTACGTGAATCCCTAACAAGGACGCTTCCCTTAACCGGATCGGGAGCACACCTGGGTACTCGAAATTCGCCCTAAAAGGTCCCAAACGACAATAATATTTGATATTCAAATGACGTATAAACGCATATGCGTAAAGAATATTGAATTGTAAGTATTACTGCTTATGATTCTTTTTAGGTTGTATATGTAGACCCGCAAGGGCAGGGATTGGACATAAGTCGTTCCGGAAGCAAGGAATGCCGAGATGGTAGATTTTAAAAATGGAACGTTTGATTTGCATTTGAATGAGAGCCCCTGGCGACCCAGGTGCGCCGGTACAGGCGGAGTCCGAAAGTTTTTACGTATTTTTTTTAATGGGACTTGGCGAAAATTAATATGGATGACCAGTTGTAATCGGCGATGTTTGTGGTCCAAATTAACACACGAATTAAAATCATTCTCCCTTTTCTTGTTATTACTATTATAATCTTAAGTTTCATAAATCTCCACATTTATTGTGTTTTAATTTTTTTTTGTCGTTGCTATCCTATTTTTTTAATTGAGATCTAATTGTCAAATATTTCTATTAGAATGTCAGTGTTCTTAAATTCTTTTATTTTAGTATAATTAATACAGCGGTAATTTTTTTTGTCACACGCTTTATTAGGAATGGTAATAAGACGAACGAGTCCACAACACGTGATATTTTTTATCTCTCAAGTAGGGCGCGTTTGAGGCAACAACTCGGTCTTATTCAGGCCTCATTGTTTGAGTTTTTATTATTGTCTTCGACAAAGAGCTTGTAAACGGTAGCATGAACATTATCGGTGCCTGTGATCAACCTTATACTACATCGTTTTTATAATTATTTCTTTGAATGTAAACCAAGATGCGTTTATGCGGGAGCGATACGCGATACGGTGCGCCGGAGTTGATTTTTTCGCGTTTTTTAAAACTTCAACATCGTGTGACGTAACTTGATTTTTGTATAAAAGGTATACGTAATGCGTGGGAACGGAATATTCCAATCTTACTGATGCTTCGCAACTTAAACGGTTGGCTTTATAATATCGAATTGTTTTACATACTTTTATTACGTTAAGACTTATAGTACAGTTCGATTCACTAACTGATCTATATATCAATGCACAGCTTACACCGCTGGTCCTAGAGACATAATATTTGGACGATGTGTTAATTTTTTTTTAAATACCACCGCTATAAGAGTTAAAAGATATGGTCAAATTCCAGAGACGGAGACAAATTAATATTCATAGTGGACGGAAATAATCTTAATATTAAGTAAAAAAATTACAAAGGACAAGTGACGGCTAATAAATATGATGCAATAAGATTTGTAATCTTCGATATACTTCCACACGATTCTTGAAAAGTATTTTTCCTGTTTACGGATACTTTTAAAATAGCTATTTACTGTCATGATTACAAAGACCTCGTGGATAAAAGTTTAAGTTTAAAAAAATATATATTTTTTATACAGCTTACAATTGAAATATTTTAAGCGATGTGCAAATCGAAGATTATCAATATTATCATTAATGTGGAGTAGATGCTAGTTGTTACTAAAAGTAGTAAGAATTTTTTTACAACTAACACATTATCGAACGGTAATGAAAAAGAAATTCCCTCATCTTGTCGTGTTTTTGTCGATAAACTCTTTACAGCACAGCTTTTTTTAATTTAAATGAATGAGTAGAGATAAGGAACTCAACAATCGTTTGAAAGTTTGTCTCTCAATAGGCTTGAGCTACAAAAGTCAGAATAACGGGCTAAACGTGGGCGAGCGGCGACGACGAAAAACCTAAAAATCGGCTACCGGTCGATAAAGTGTTAAATACAATATATATAATACACGAAACGTAATCTAAATAATTCTTTTTTAAGTACTTAACTGTATTAATTCATGTAGTGGTTAGCGACGGTTTACCTAAAGCGATAGGTTTGGTCTCAAATATTTTGGACTGCCTTCGCAGCGTAGTTTTTTAACTGCTTGCCTTGTAATGCGAACGTCCCGGATTCGATTCCCGGCCACAGGAGTATTGGAGTCTAAGTGGTGGTATTATTTTTTGAACCTGTCTGGCTAGTTACAAGTCTCAATGTCAAGCTGCCACAATAATAGCATTGCTGTGTTTTGGCAGTCATACAAGAGCTAGAAGTATTCTGGCGATCGCGCTTAGTTATCTACGGCCTCATTATCACCTTAACATTAGTTGCAATCAAAGTCAAATGTTAGCCCATAACCGAAAAAAAAACATTTCTTGACTAGTCATTGAAATTATTGTACAAATCCTTTTTAGCAAAGAAATTTTGAGTTTTTATTTTGAACTTACTCAACTGAGGCTATGCGTAGACTATTTGTGCAATGTCTCATTAAATGTTTTATACGTCGCGTCGCGTCGTGTCGTGTCGCCGCGTACAATGCGGTGCGGGTCTTGGTACAACAAACGCACGGCGAGCCGTTAACGTCGCTCAACTATTGACCTCGTTAGTTCGAACAAAACACCACCGCCTCGCGTAAAACAACCGCGCCACTCGTCGTTCGCCTTTTCCTCTCGAAAAATGACTCATCTCAGGCTTTTCACGAGGTGTCATTAAGTCGCGCCGGCTTTGTGCTGCGACGCGCCCGCTGCCGCGCCCGCTCCGCTCCGCGCCGCGTGCCGTAATGACGCCCGCCACTCGACTCAGACGTTGTTTTTTACCTCATTAACAAAATGCTTCCCGCGATTAATGTTTGCGCTGCGATTACGCTGGTTTCGCGTATTGTGGGGGCGATGAGCATCTATCTGCGTTACGGCGTGAAATTAATTTTTTGTAAAAAAAAACGCTTTAAAGGATCATGCGATTCGTGCGTTGTGAAGCGATTTAAGGATATGATAGTCATTTTTTTTGTGTGAACGGTGTACAGTTAGCGTTTGCACGGAACATTACGTAAATTTACGATTTCTATTTAAAACGTGCAGTCCTATAAGTACTTAAGTTCTAACGTGTGGAAAACATGTAGAACGCTAGCTGTACTGAGGTAGACTAGGCGAGCGTACGAACAGATTTTAACAAAACACGAAAGTAAATGATTTAATTTACATACGCATTTGGTCCTAATTAGCCTATTTACTTACGTGCTCACTCCTGCACGATGAAGAATTGTGTGACATCGAACTCTTGATATAGATTAACTATACATAGAATTGGACATAGTTGTAATTATAACTATTATCATATTTTTATCAATTAATTGTAATCTTTTTGTTCTTTAATGATAATTACGTATTTTTTCTTTATTATTTTAAAAAAAAATGTCTAAACGTTTGAACAATTCACTACAATAAAAATTACATCATGTAACTTATCGTAACATACTTTGTATTATCTATCGTAACATCTTTTTGATATATGTATTTTACCAATGACGGATATAGTCGTCAAAAACAGTTAACTAATTGCTTAAGTAAACTTTTAATTCAAAAACTGCAACCATGATTATTTTCAATTAAGAAAGAAATTTGCTTTATCAATTATATCTAAGTAATTTGTGTGTCAAACTTCTATATTAAGAATATATTTAATATGGATATCATTACTTAATTTCGGAGAATAGACGTTTCAATATGTGGTTATTAAAAATAATAAAATGTATCAAACTATTTTATTATACCACATTATTTGTATAGAACATTGTGTAGAGACCATAAAGAAGTTATTATATATGTGTGTGTGTGTGGGAACAACAATTTTCGATTCGAGCAGGAGTGGACCTCACTAGGCGTGCTCCGTTCTTTTAATTACTGCGACCGGGGCAGCGCCTCGAGAAAATATTTAGCAACGCGTCTGCCGCAGCTTTCCGTAATTACTAATGAGCTTATAGATATTTACCTATATATTATATCGTTATATTAAATAAGTTCTATGAATACGCTCCATATAACATTCTTATAAAACTCGTGATATGACAACCTTGGTATATATATATATATAGAGAGAGAGAGAGAGAGAGAGAAAGAGTGCACGACATTTGTTCGTCGTCGTATTCCCACAGTAATTAGCAACATCGCACTACAAAACAGAAGACTAATATTTGCTGACTAGTGTTTGGTGGTTAAATAAGCGGCGGTTGTATCTACCAAGATTGTCTACGGCAAAAGATAAAAACTGCTATATATATCAGATGCAATTGAAAGGATATGATCGTCGTCATGATTATGAAACCGTATCTATTTATTGCTGGACATAAACTAAATATTATCTCATTGTGTCGTAAATATTGCTATTAAAACTTTATTGAACACATTATATAACTTAAGGTTAATATATAATTTAGTGCATTTATAAATCATGAATTGATGATTGTATTATAAATATATTCAATGGTCAATTTTCTAGCAAAATTATTTCTATTTAAACTCAAAATGTAATTACGTTCTCACCTTAATTACATTAAAATGAACAAACGTTATGTTACCGAGATGCTTTTCATTTCAAGAGGTGTAGGATGCCATCTCCGTTGGGGAGGCGACGAAGGAATAAGAGGAAATACTCGGAGAGCAAATTAGAGACCGGCGTGCCTCCGTAATAAGAGTGGACCCAGGGACTTCCCTATTAACTGAGGCCCATATTGTTGTATTATTTTTTCATTCAACCAAGCTTCTTGCAGATGTTTATTTTTTTCGTTTCGTTTGTTCTTTCCCATTCGGAAAATATAACATAAAAACGGGGCTTATGGATTTTGCTTTTAAAAAATATTTACCTCAAAGAGTAATTACGTCGAGTGAAATAAAACTATTTTTATTTGATAGTCATTGTTTTCGAAACTAGACAGTCCATTTTTAATCAAATGTAGGTTATTCGATTAAATGTATTATAATATAGGTATAATTCGATAATTAATTGGTACAAAAAGAGCCGGGGTTCCGTTTTGGAATGGCAGCGGAATCGCGACGGGATTGCAGTAAATCAAGTTCGCACAATGCCGGCAGGTGGCGGCGGCTGCCGCGATAATGCTCGCGTTTAATTACGCGGAATAATTAGTGAACGGAATATTTTCCGGGCCCTAACTATCTCCGCCGTCTTCCGGCGATAACTAGGCGGTAATTGCGGATTAACCTCGCATTCAGAATTTAATAGGTGCTCGAATAGAGACGCACATACACACGCTATTCGAGCCTCCAATAACGCTATTTGTTTATTGATGTCGAATTAATCGCTTTCGCAGAAAACATATCACGTTCAATGGCACGCCCTTCAGATGTGCAAATCATAGGTATGCCCTATAAATTATGTTAATAATGCTATTTAAATTTAATCTCTTCATTATTTTTTATGGCTTGTTATAATAAGGTTTTGCTAACATAAATTCATAAATTACAAATAACATAATTTGGGTCAATTGAAATTGAGTTGAGTCCGGCTACGAATTATAATCCTCATTGCACACGTCTTTTATTTGTAAAAGTAATTTGATGCCAAAAATAAATCATTATTATTAAAAAGACAATCTTCATCGAAACATCATCTTTTAAACACAAAATTCATTAAAATCAGTTTAACCGTTTGAAAACTATAGTACTACAGACAGATACATGGATTCTCTTATACATATATTTGTTACATACTTTTTTTTAGATTGTGGGTTAAAAACTGGTAGCATATTATGAATTTTATTTATTGGTTTCCAGCGACGATTGTTTCTGACGGAAGGCCCGCGGGAGCATCCTCGCAATATTGCAGACGTCACGGCACGTGCTGCCTGTGAAATTTGCGCTTTATGGGACGTGAATAATTCGCGATAATCCCTCACCCCTGCCCGCCCCACCTCCCTCCGGGGCGGTGTCGTCACGACAACGTTTGATCTCTGTAATAGAAGGTGAAAAAATAATAATATAAGCGTATTTGCCACTCACCTGCGACAATTCGTCCGCCATGTAGTTATTGCCGACCCCCGGGGGTGGCTAGTTGAGCGTGAACTTTTGATATCGGCGCGAAATATTAATTTCTCAACACCAATAAACAGCGGAGCGTACGTAATGCTGGCAAATTAAGCTGAGTGCCTTTAACATTATTCCGTTGGAAATTTTAATTATGGATCGGCATTAGCTGCGATGAAAATTGTTTTAAATCACTCCGTTTTGAATGCCCGTTGCCGCGTGCCTAGACTTGATAATTATCTTAATTGAAAATTTAAGCTCGATCTTTCAGCTGCTCGCTCTTATTTTTAATGTAAGTAAAATTAATAATAGATAAATCATACGAAAATTCAATTAATATAAAACAAAAGCGATAATTAAATTTTGATAAGTACTCATTTAAATTTATGTAACTATCGTTTAAAACAATACGTCTATATCTATAGATAGACATAATTTTGTGTGTAAACCATTTAAAGTCTATGTTTGACCGAAAACCAAAATTTGATGATTATCAAACGCTTTAAAATTGATTAGGAGTAAAGGAATTATAATTTTGTATATAGGTTAGAGATTGTTTATTTTTTTGTTATAGAAACCTATATGTTAACATATATATACACATGAAAAGTAAAAAAAAAACAATTACTCCAAAAAACATACATATTTTAAACTACTCACAAGACACTGTTCGTGATAACTAATAATCAATTAATGTAATTGGAATAGAAAATATGTTAATAGTCAGAGCTAACATGTAATTACAAAACAAAACACGGCATGTTTTATTTGCGATAAACTATTGGGGAGCAATTACCAATATTACTCAGTAGTTGTGTACTGAGCGAGTACGCCAGATGGCTCTAGGGTTGATCATTTAAAAATCACTGCACATTGTTCCGAGCGCAACTAATTGCAGGGAAAGTGGGGTGAATGGACTCCCGGACAAAATCATTTTCTAATTGAACCCTGTTGCTCCGAAAGGCTATTATTATTACATATCAATTCAGGAGAATTTTAATTGCTTTTTATATAATATTTCCATGAAGTATTCTAAAATTATTATATGCTAAAGTGTATACTTTAAGGTGTTATTAATTTCATTAAATCTATTTTGAATATATATATATATATATAT